>CANIUD010000417.1:0-282500 GCA_947470075.1 Closterium sp. Yama58-4 | reverse complement strand
GGCAAGAGGACCAGACAAGCGCAGCCACGTGATCTGTTGGAAGAAAATCGCTCGGAACGAGCGCTAGTACCCCCAAAACGCGGAAGGATCCTCACATGTGCACGAAGTGCAGCAGACGCTCTTCATTCGAGAGCGGCGATGACCGATGATGCTCGCAACACCTCTACGCCCTTGGTGGCTTGGCAAGAGGACCAGACAAGCGCAGCCACGTGACTTGGCGGAAGAAAAACGCTTGGAACGAGCGCTTCTACCCCCAAAATGCTGAAGGATCCGCATTCGTGCAGGAAGTGCAGTGGGCGCTCTTCATTTGCAAGCGCCGATGACCGATGATGCTCGCAACCCTCCCACGCTCTTGCTGGCTTGGCAAGAGAACCAGACAAGCGCAGCCACGTGATCTGTTGGAAGAAAATCGCTCTAAACGAGCGCTAGTACCTTCAAAACGCAGAAGGGTCATCACATGTGCACGAAATGAAACGCGCGCTCTTCATTCGCGAGCGCCGATGAGCGATGATGCTCGCAACACTTCCACGCCCTTGCTGGCTTGGCAAGAGGACCAGACAAGCGCAGCCACATGACTTGGCGGAAGAAAAACGCTTGGAATGAGCCGAAATGCTGAAGGATCCGCATTCGTGCAGGAAGTGCAACGGGCGCTCTTCATTCGCGAGCGCCGATGACCGATGATGCTCGCAACCCTTCCATGCCCTTGCTGGCTTGGCAAGAGGACCAGAAAAGTGCAGCCACGTGACTTGGCGGAAGAAAAACGCTTGGAACGAGCGCTTCTACCCCCAAAATGCTGAAGGATCCGCATTCGTGCAGGAAGTGCAGCGGGCGCTCTTCATTCGCAAGCGCCGATTACCGATGATGCTCGCAACCCTCCCACGCCCTTGCTGGCTTTGCAAGAGGACCAGACAAGCACAGCCCAGTGATCTGTTGGAAGAAAATCGCTCGGAACAAGCGCTAGTACCCCCAAAATGCGGAAGGATCCGCACATGTGCAGGAAGTGCATCGGGCGCTCTTCATTCGCGAGCGCCGATGACCGATGATGCTCGCAACACTTCCACGCCCTTGCTGGCTTGGAAAGAGGCCTAGACAAGCGCAGCCACGTGACTTGGCGGAAGAAAAACGCTTGGAATGAGCGCTTCTACCCCCAAAATGCTGAAGGATCCGCATCGTGCAGAAAGTGCAGCGGGCGCTCTTCATTCGCTGTTGACCGATGATGCTCGCAACCCTCCCACGCCCTTGCTGGCTTGGCAAGAGGACCAGACAAGCACAGCCACGTGATCTGTTGGAAGAACTTCGCTCGGAACAAGCGCTAGTACCCCCAAAACGCGGAAGGATCCTCACATGTGCACGAAGTGCAGCGGGCGCTCTTCATTCGCGAGCGTCGATGACCGATGATGCTCGCAACCCTCCCACACCCTTGCTGGCTTGGCAAGAGGACCAGACAAGCGCAGCCACGTGATATGTTAGAAGAAAATCGCTCGGAACGAGCGCTAGTACCCCCAAAACGCGGAAGGATCCTCACATGTGCACGAAGTGCAGCGGGCGCTCTTCATTCGCAAGCGCCGATGACCGATGATGCTCGCAACCCTCCCACGCCCTTGCTGGCTTGGCAAGAGGACCAAACAAGCGCAGCCACGTGATCTGTTGGAAGAAAATCGCTCGGAACGAGCGCTAGTACCCCTAGAACGCTGAAGGATCCGCACATGTGCACAAAGTGCAGCGGGCGCTCTTCATTCGAGAGCGGCGATGACCAATGATGCTCGCAACCCCTCCACGCCCTTGCTGGCTTGGCAAGAGGACCAGACAAGCGCAGCCACATGACTTGGCGGAAGAAAAACGCTTGGAACGAGCGCTTCTACCCCCAAAATGCTGAAGGATCCGCATTCGTGCAGGAAGTGCAGCGGGCGCTCTTCATTTGCGAGCGCTGATGACCGATGATGCTCGCAACCCTTCCACGCCTTTGCTGGCTTGGCAAGAGGACCAGGCAAGCGCAGCGACGTGATCTGTTGGAAGAAAATTGCTCAGAACGAGCGCTAGTACCCCCAAAACGCGGAAGGATCCTCACATGTGCACGAAGTGCAGCGGGCGCTCTTCATTCGCGAGCGCCGATGACCGATGATGCTCGCAACACTTCCACGCCCTTGCTGGCTTGGCAAGAGGACCAGACAAGCGCAGCCACGTGACTTGGCAGAAGAAAAACGCTTGGAACGAGCGCTTCTACCCCCAAAATGCTGAAGGATCCGCATTCGTGCAGGAAGTGCAGCGGGCGCTCTTCATTTGCGAGCGCCGATGACCGATGATGCTCGCAACCCTCCCACGCCCTTGTTGGCTTGGCAAGAGGACCAGACAAGCGCAGCCACGTGATCTGTTGGAAGAAAATCGCTCGGAACGAGCGCTAGTACCCCCAAAACGCGGAAGGATCCTCACATGTGCACGAAGTGCAGCGGGCGCTCTTCATTCGCGAGCGCCGATGACCGATGATGCTCGCAACCCTTCTACGCCCTTGCTGGCTTGGCAAGAGGACGAGACAAGCGCAGCCACGTGACTTGGCGGAAGAAAAACGCTTGGAATGAGCGCTTCTACCCCCAAAATGCTGAAGGATCCGCATTCGTGCAGGAAGTGCAGCGGGCGCTCTTCATTTGCGAGCGCCGATGACCGATGATGCTCGCAACCCTCCCACGCCCTTGCTGGCTTGGCAAGAGGACTAGACAAGCGCAGCCACGTGATCTGTTGGAAGAAAATCGCTCGGAACGAGCGCTAGTACCCCCAAAACGCGGAAGGATCCTCACATGTGCACGAAGTGCAGCGGGCGCTCTTCATTTGCGAGCGCCGATGACCGATGATGCTTGCAACCCTCCCACGCCCTTACTGGCTTGGCAAGAGGACCAGACAAGCGCAGCCACGTGATCTGTTGGAAGAAAATCGCTCGGAACGAGCGCTAGTACCCCCAAAACGCGGAAGGATCCTCACATGTGCACGAAGTGCAGCGCGCGCTCTTCATTCGCGAGCGCCGATGACCGATGATGCTCGCAACCCTCCCACGCCCTTGCTGGCTTGGCAAGAGGACCAGACAAGCGCAGCCACGTGATCTGTTGGAAGATAATCGCTTGGAACAAGCGCTAGTACCCCCAAAACGCGGAAGGATCCTCACATGTGCACGAAGTGCAGCGGGCGCTCTTCATTCGCGAGCGCCGATGACCGATGATGCTCGCAACACTTCCACGCCCTTGCTGGCTTGGCAAGAGGACCAGACAAGCGCAGCCACATGACTTGGCGGAAGAAAAACGCTTGGAATGAGCGCTTCTACCCCCAAAATGCTGAAGGATCCGCATTCGTGCAGGAAGTGCAGCGGGCGCTCTTCATTTGCGAGCACCGATGACCGATGATGCTCGCAACCCTCCCTCGCCCTTGCTGGCTTGGCAAGAGGACCAGACAAGCGTAGCCACGTGATCTGTTGGAAGAAATTTGCTCGGAACGAGCGCTAGTACCCCCAAAACGCGGAAGGATCCTCACATGTGCACGAAGTGCAGCGGGCGCTCTTCATTCGCGAGCGCCGATGACCGATGATGCTCGCAATCCTCCCGTACCTTGCTTGCTTGGCAAGAGGACCAGACAAGCGCAGCCACGTGATCTGTTGGAAGAAAATCGCTCGGAACGAGCGCTAGTACCCCCAAAACGCGGAAGGATCCGCACATGTGCAGGAAGTGCAGCGGGCGCTCTTCATTCGCGAGCGCCGATGACCGATGATGCTTGCAACACTTCCACGCCCTTGCTGGCTTGGCAAGAGGACCAGACAAGCGCATCCACGTGACTTGTCGGAAAAAAAATGCTTGGAATGAGCGCTTCTACCCCCAAAATGCTGAAGGATCCGCATTCGTGCATGAAGTGCAGCGGGCGCTCTTCATTTGCGAGTGCCGATGACCGATGATGCTCGCAACCCTCCCACGCCCTTGCTGGCTTGGCAAGAGGACCAGACAAGTGCAGCCACGTGATCTGTTGGAAGAAAAACGCTCGGAACGAGCGCTAGTACGCCCACAACGCAGAAGGATCCTCACATGTGCACGAAGTGCAGCGGGCGCTCTTCATTCGCGAGCGCAGATGACCGATGATGCTCGCAAGCCTTCCACGCCCTTGCTGGCTTGACAAGAGGACCAGACAAGCGCAGCCACATGACTTGGCGGAAGAAAAACGCTTGGAATGAGCGCTTCTACTGCCAAAATGCTGAAGGGTCCCCATTCGTGCAGGAAGTGCAGCGAGCGCTCTTCATTCGCGAGCGCCGATGACCGATGATGCTCGCAACACTTCCACGCCCTTGCTGGCTTTGCAAGAGGACCAGACAAGCACAGCCCAGTGATCTGTTGGAAGAAAATCGCTCGGAACGAGCGCTAGTACCCCCAAAACGCGGAAGGATCCTCACATGTGCACGAAGTGCAGCGGGCGCTCTTCATTCGAGAGCGGCGATGACCAATGATGCTCGCAACCCCTCCACGCCCTTGCTGGCTTGGCAAGAGGACCAGACAAGCGTAGCCACGTGACTTGGCGGAAGAAAAACGCTTGGAACGAGCGCTTCTACCCCCAAAATGCTGAAGGATCCGCATTCGTGCAGGAAGTGCAGTGGGCGCTCTTCATTTGGGTAGCGCCGATGACCGATGATGCTCGCAACCCTCCCACGCCCTTACTGGCTTGGCAAGAGGACCAGACATGTACAGCCACGTGACCTGGTGGAAGAAAAACGCTCAGAACGAGCGCTAGTACCCCCAAAACGCGGAAGGATCCTCACATGTGCACGAAGTGCAGCGGGCGCTCTTCATTCGCGAGCGCCGATGACCGATGATGCTCGCAACACTTCCACGCCCTTGCTGGCTTGGCAAGAGGATGAGACAAGCGCAGCCACGCGACTTGGCAGAAGAAAATCGCTTGGAATGAGCGCTTCTACCCCCAAAATGCTGAAGGATCCGCATTCGTGCAGGAAGTGCAGCGGGCGCTCTTCATTTGCGAGCGCCGATGACCGATGATGCTCGCAACCCTCCCACGCCCTTGCTGGCTTGGCAAGAGGACCAGACAAGTGCAGCCACGTGATCTGTTGGAAGAAAATCGCTCGGAACGAGCGCTAGTACCCCCAAAACGCGGAAGGATCCTCACATGTGCACGAAGTGCAGCGGGCGCTCTTCATTCGCGAGCGCCAATGACCGATGATGCTCGCAACACTTCCACGCCCTTGCTGGCTTGGCAAGAGGACCAGACAAGCGCAGCCACGTGACTTGGCGGAAGAAAAACGCTTGGAATGAGCGCTTCTACCCCCAAAATGCTGAAGGATCCGCATTCGTGCAGGAAGTGCAGCGGGCGCTCTTCATTTGCGAGCGCCGATGACCAATGATGCTCGCAACCCTCCCACGCCCTTGCTGGCTTGGCAAGAGGACCAGACAAGCGCAGCCACGTGATCTGTTGGAAGAAAATCGCTCGGAACGAGCGCTAGTACCCCCAAAACGCGGAAGGATCCTCACATGTGCACGAAGTGCAGCGGGCGCTCTTCATTCGCGAGCGCCGATGACCGATGATGCTCGCCGCGTGCTCCGAAAGTGCGGCGGTTTTCTGCCCGCCGTGCGCCCCGAGGCGCGCGGCGGTTTCCTGCCCCGTCGAACCGCGCGTCGCCCCCTGTCGCCCGTCGCGGAGCCCCCGGGGACCCGCGCGTCGCCCCCCGTCCCCCGACGCGGCCGACGCAACCTGCGCCAGGCCCGCGCGCGGCCCGTACGGGCTGCGCCAGGCCCGCGCGCGGCCCGTACAGCCCGCGCGCGGCCCGTACGGCCTGCGCCAGGCCCGTGCGTGGTCCGTACGGGCTGCGCCAGGCCCGCGCGCGGCCCGGGCAGCCCGCGCGCGGTTCGTCCGGCCTGCGCCAGGCCCGTGCGCGGCCCGTACAGTCTGCCCCAGTGCCGCACGCCGTCCCCCGAGCTTCTGACCGAGCCCTGCCCCCGCTGCTGCCCGCGCTCCTGTGTTAGGGTTTGGGGGTGGAGAGTATGGGGGTGCCGAGTGTGTGTCTCCCACTGCTGCAGCTGCCGCTCAGGGGGGTGGATGTGTTGGAGCCGTCGGAGTGGTACGAGGGGGGTGGCGTGTGAGCGGTGCTAGAGGTTCAACAGGGAGTGTGTGAAAGGGGTGTGGGACAGCTGGGGGAAGTTGAGTGGAGGCAGTCGTCTTGTCGTCCGCAGCGCCTGAAGTCCAGAGAGCCACGACCCCCTGTGGCCGTGTAGTCCGGGGCTCTGCGCCCGGTAGCCACAGTGTGAGCACTCCTGGTAGTCCAGAGAGCCACGACCCCCTGTGGCCGTGTAGTCCGGGGCTCTGCGCCTGGTAGCCACAGTGTGAGCACTCCTGGGAGCACAGCGAGCCAGCTGCGCCTGTCGCCGTGTAGTCCGGGTTTAGCCTGGTAGCGACAGTGCTGCGCACTCCTGTTGCCCGTGTGTCTGCAGCTTCAGCCGTCGTCTCGCATCTTCTCGCCCCCACAGTTTCTCCTCCTCCTCACTTTCTCTTTGTGATAGCCTCTAGCTTTGCTTATAATTGTGAACTACTGCTCTGCCTGCTTGTTGTGTTGATTGTACCCCACTTTGACTATGGGGGTGTGTCAGAATGTGATGTTTGTCTAGCCTGCAGTGGGGTACTTTATAGCGAGTACAGCCCAAATTAGGGTTTGCTATATGTACTCAACTGCCTGCTAGTGAAAACTCCTCTTTCCTGTTTCCGATTCTTGCCTAGTATTTTGACACATAACCCCCCAGGCCAACGTGCTTGTAACCCTTCCCTATAATCAATCGCGGATCTCGAGTGGACCTTCGACAGTGGACTCTTTTTTCGGAGGGTCATATATACGGGAAAATACTGTATACTTGTGCCTGATTTTTCATTTTGATGCGTGCATGCATCACACATCAATCTGGCAAGGTCGCCTGACATTCCTGTCAGTGGCTGTTGTGCAACTTTGTGTCACTCGCAAGTACCGCACAAAACAGACAGTACTGACACGAGATGGAATACACATACACCCTTAGATTAGACCACGGAACTTGATTGATTACACCGTGCTAGTGGAACAGATATGGAACATTACATGTTAATGGGTCTTACCACATTTAATGCACTACCAGTATATCTAAAGAGTTTCTACACCCTTTCTACATCCAAATATCCATATTTCACATACCGCTAAGCGCAAACACGTTAACAATGTGATGGTACCGTAAGTCTTTTTATCCCACACCTACTCTGTGTGTTATCACACAGCACCTACTCTGGCAATGGTTGAAGTGTGATCCTGTTGCAGCTCTCCTCAACTGCTGTTACCGTGTGGCTGACCGAGGCCAGATGTTCCTGCAGCAAGCCATCGACTCGTGTCACACGCTGCAGCATCTGCACCATCTCTTCCACCTCCCTCCGTCGCTCCGCTCGGCTCTCTGCCACTGCCAACTGCGCATGTGCAGACAGACAACGCAGAAAGGGAGGGTTATGGTGTAATGCGTCTGAAATCATCCATGTTTGCAACCAGTGCAGTTGCTCCTCACTGGGGCTTCAATACGGAAAGATACTTCTGTGAAGGATCCAGCTTAGGGTTTGGACGTGCTTCTGGCCCAATTTGCATCCAGTTTCATGTCCCTCCTGCCACTCCAATTATCTGCTGCCGTCCTGCCTCGCCCCTTATCTGCTGCCCTCCTGCCTCTCCCCTTACCTGCTACCCTCCTGCCTTCTCCCCCTGCCTGCTACCCTCCTGCCTTCTCCCCCTGCCTGCGGCCCTCTGACCTGCTCTCCGGTCACGCTGCGTGGCTCACCTTGAGCTCCTGCTCCAGCTGAGTGATCTCATCTCCACGCCCCTGCTCCAGCTGCCGCACGCGCCTCTCGCTCTCCCGCACTTTCACCACCATGGCTTCCACATGCTTCTGCCGCATCTCAATCTCCTCCCTCTCGTCCTGCTCCAGCTGCACATGCAATGAAAACGCTCAGGTATTTTGTAAGCACCGTTTCATGGCAAGGAAAGGAACGCACACATACACACATGTTTGTGCAAAGGGACAGGGGCACTGGAGAGCATGCACAGTGGGACGCACAACAGATGACACCCAAGCACACATGTATGCCCACAAGCTAGAGCACCCGTGCGACGCTTGCATCAGAACAGGACAGGTTCGTCCGTCACGAGCTCATTCAAGAGGTCGTTTTTTCACGCCATTCCAACCCTTGCGTGTCCAGCTATCACAATCATGCGCATCTGCCCCCATCTCACCATGGTGCGCATCTTCTCCATGTGCTGCGCCGCCGCCTGTGCGTCCTTCGCCTCGCCCTCCGCCTGCTCCACCTCTGCCTCCGCCTCCGCCACCTGCCTCTCCCGCCACGCGCGCTTCTCCTCGTATGTGCGCAGCACGCCCGCCAGCCCCGCGCGGATGTCCGCCTTGGGGTGGCAGTCGCCCAGCATGTCCGTCCATGTGCCCGCGCGCGGATTCACGCACACGTCGTATCTCATTCCGCGCGCGTGCTTCGCTGTGTCGGGCACCAGCTTGCGCCTGAGCAAGTACAGAAACAAGGAGGGAAAGTGCGCGCACGGGACAGGATACGCTCAAATTGAAAATCCGTGCACATAAAACGGTCCTGCCGCGTTCCTGCTTCGCGATCACCATTCAGCACACCCAAACTGCCTCGCCTGCCCACCCGCCCGTCAGCCCGCCCGCAACTCACTTGGCGGCGAGCGCGTTGAATTCGTGCGCGCCTGCCTCCATCTGCGCCACCAGCCTCGCCACCTCCACCTCCGCGGCCCACGCCTCCTTTTCCGCGTCCTTGCGCCCCGCCACCACCGCCATGCGCGCCTCCTCGCGCTGCGCCTTGAGTGTCACCATGCGCTCCACCTCCGCTGCCGTCACCCCCTGCGCCTCCACTGTCGCGCGCAACCGCGCGTTCTCCGCCTTCATCGCCTGCGTTGCGCGACGACGCTCCTCCAATTCCGCGCGCTTCTCCTCCATCGCTGCATCTAGCTCCTGCGCGCGTACACACACGATGGGATGCGCGCACACGCACGATGGGATGCGCGCACACGCACGATGGGATGCGCGCACACGCACGATGGGATGCGCGCACACGCACGATGGGATGCGCGCACACGCACGATGGGAGCGCGCACACGCACGATGGGATGCGCGCACACGCACGATGGGATGCGCGCACACGCACGATGGGATGCGCGCACACGCACGATGGGATGCGCGCACACGCACGATGGAATAGGCGCACAGGCCGAGGGATGCTCACACGGTGCTGGGCACCCACCGCACCATGGGGTCGCGGCGGGCAGCGGCTGACGAGGCCGAGTTGCAGACCATAAACCTAGATGTCGCTGCGTGCACCTAAATACTCGCCGCGCCTATATGAGTGTCGCGGATCTAATCACGACGGGTAGGAAAAGCACCAATCTAAGGGGACGCACCTTGCTCTCCGCTCTCGCCTGCGCCGCTCGCCTCTCCGCGTCCCCCACCGCCTTCACCACCGCCTGGCGCTGCGCCACCACCGCCTCCAGCCGCGACGGGCCTTCCGCCTGTTGCACTCGCTCCTGCAGAGTCATAATTCAAATCACACACCACAACGGCGACAACTGAGGGTGAGCAACAGCAGATTTGCACGCATGCGTCGTCGTGCAACGGGGCGCGTGTCTCACCTTGAGGCGCTGCACGATCTCTTCCTTCTGGGCGATACTCCGTCGCACGTCGTCCAGCATGGCATCGCTGCGTCGCACGAACTCCTCCATGGCGGCGTGGCTGCCGGCCGTGGCGGCGTCCTCGTCCTCCTCGCTCATGAACACGCGGAACCCCGCGCGCACCTGCTCCAAGAATAATCGCCGCACCGAATGCACCGCGCCCGCTTGAGCCGCTCCGGCCGATACGGATGGAGCGGAGTGCGCGGCGATGGTAGCTTGGTGGTAGGCGAGCAGCTGCACGAGCCAGTGCAGCATGGCGAGCAGCGGCGGCCACGTGTGCGGCGTGCCGACGGAGTGCAGCGCGTTCTTGCTGATGCTGAACGGGTACCCGAGCCACTTGAGCGCCGCCAGCAGGTCGTCGTCTTGCTTCGCGCCCAGCTTGAAGCGCGGGTCGATGCGCGCGAGGAGGAACTCCGCCATGCGGAAGAAGTCCTTGCTGCTCGGCATGGCCAGCACCTTGCGGTTCAAGCTGCGGTCGTACCCCGCAGCTAGCAGATACTCCAACACCGAGTCCGCGCACCGGCTCTGGTACGCCTTGCTCGTGATCGGCCGAGGGTCCGCCTTCGACCCGCCGCTACTCTTACCGCCCGCCAAGCTCTGCCGGCCTACAGCCGGAGTGGGGCACATGGAAGAGCGGCCCGACGATGCGGGCGGCATGAGGGAGAATCGGCGAGGCGGCCCACTGGGTCCTGGCTTGGACAGAGTGTCGGGAGGGTGAGCGAAGGCGAAGCTAAGGCGCGGGGTGCATGGCGTCATTAGGTGGCTCGGCGGCAGCAATTTCGACGCCGTGGTGGGCGCCGGGATCTTTGACGATGCTTCTCTCTCGGAACCGCGATGGGACAAATGGTTGGGATCTATATTTTCGAATGCAAACCGCTTCATGATGGCTGCTTAAATGACACAGGAACGAGCGGAAGATGGGCTTTCAAAAGCGTTCCTAGTTGGAAGATCTGTTCGAAGCCCTACTAGATGCGGTAAACCTGCGAAATTACGAGGCGACGGTTGCTAAGGGAGCAATGAAGCTTGTGTTGATTGAAGGAAAGATCGAGGAGCCTCTGAGTGTGATTTGAAACTTCGAAGGTCCCGAGGTTCAGTGGAGAGAAGAACTAATGTTCAGAAGTTGGCAGGAATTCAAACGCGATCCCTCGATTTCCCGCGCTCTGACAGCCTGCAACCTGCGATCGCCAACTCGGCTCGGAAACTGTATTCGCTGTAATGTGACTAGCTTGGAAAACGAGGACACTCCAAGCTAGTCACGTGCAACCTTGAAAGTTTCTCGTAAGATCTTGGAAAAATATGATCCATAACTTCCTCGTTAAGAGGCCTTCAAACACCAATTCCCTAATTTTTATTCTTTTTTATACATTAAATGGTAAACCATATAACTGTAGGATAGTCAAGTGGATCTAGTTGGTATAATTAATTATCATAACGCCCTATAATATGCAAGGTTTAGGAATAAAAAAAATGTTTTGTCTTAGGATACGACTTGAATTTGTGTATTTTATTGCCATTTTCTGCCAAAAAAAGTGGAAAACCAGGATACATACCATTTCTTACCTATAGAAAACGTATCTATATCACCTCAATGTACAACCCCACACCAAGTCAGTTTTCTAACCATTTGTGTTGGTGTTGGGCTGTATTGGGACCCGTGCTGGAGTTGACCTTGTCTCGAATGTTGTGTATTTAACGATCTGGGTGTACATGATGGCGTCATGCCTGTGGACCGAACCGCTCCGACCAATCATGAAGCACAGGTGCTTGAGAAGCAAAGTGAGCGCAGATTTTTCCGTAAGCATCCGTCGCAAGCTTGAATTGCAACCAGCAATAAATACCAGTTGAACCTTTAGTCTTCTGATTTCAGTACATAAGAAAGTGCACAAGCGTTTAGGTACACCAGGAAACTACCCTCCGTCCCCAAGTGCCAACACGGAACCACCAACCATCCAAATCAGAAATTACAGAGGAAACTGTTTGCTACATTCGGGTCTCGTGTCAGACCTCAGAGGTGAGAGCTGAGGTTATCCTGGCCACCTAGTCCCTCCCCAGTTCGGGTGTACCAAGCTCACGTTGGGTGGGTCATCGTCCCTCATCTTAGGGCGTGTAAAATCGGGAGACACAAATATTCGGCCACAAGCCGAATGGCCGAATTGGCGAAAGTAACACTGTTACGAAATTCACGACAACCCTTGCGACAGTGGCAAATTTCGCTCAGATTCAGCGAATTTGATGGCCGTCTAATTGGTCGACTCGCCTTCCAACGTCGAGTCGACTCGAAACCAGCCACGTTACCGCCCCGTCGTTGCGACACTGGCATCAGGTGTCGCACGTTTCCGCATGCGACGCCAATCAGAAACCCTAAACCGCTTTTGGCTAATTGTGCTATGCCGAACCGTATGTGAACGGAGCCGCGTTGCAATGTTCAGGCTGTGGTTGAGATTGGGGTGCAAGGGCGTTCCAATATCGGGTGCACATGTGCGACTCCGTCGCACAATTCGGCCATTTGAAAGTTTACAACTTTCTGGAGTCGGCCAGCAATTCGCCCCTGGAAGTTGTAAAATTTGCAGGCCTGCAAAAAATGGCCGGTTATTGGCCGACACTGAGTCGGCCATATGGTCGACATGTGCGAAAGAAGTGTCGACATTTGGTCGACAAAATCCCGGCCAAACCTCATTTTTCAAAATGCTCCCCGATTTTACACGCCCTTAGCCGAGCCGTTTTCGTGTCAACCGCGCTTGACCTGAGGTCTGTCACGAGCCTGAGTCGTCCTGAACCGTAACCCCGCTCTTCATTTCCTACGTTTCCATCTGCCTCAACACTTGAGCCAGCATTCATTAGCTACGCAAGGGGATCGTCGACCTGACCTCACCTGACTCGATGCGAGAAATATGAATGGTGGAGGGGGCTTTGTCCTTACCCGCATTCATTGCGGTTTACACGCTGGCTCCAGCCAGGGTATGACGACGATACCAGGGGTGAGGTGCTGAGCAAGGGGGGAGGAGGTGGCATATGGCAAGCAACCCGTGTTGTATTTTGTTTACCTGTGCTGGCTGAATTAGAGGAATGATGATGGAAGTTGTTTCTGTGTAGCCAAGGATACCTCATCAACACAGTCTCGTTAGTCTCTGGCTGAAAAAGAAATGCTTTCTTGCGAGGAGTTGAAGCTACCAGAAAGATATGCTTCCACAGCCGCCGAGCTAACTCTAGCACCACATTCTTTTTAGGCTAAACGTTTCCCGACTGCCACTGCTTCGTTCAAGCATGCCTCCTCACGATAACTCATCGCTGTCGATGCCACGACGGCAGTTGAGTGTTGAAATCCCCAACATCGATTTCATCGCTGACGCTGCCGTCGAAGAGCCACTTGCTGCCGAGGAATCGCGACTGCTCGACGACGCCGGCCTGGGGGTTACCGATGTCGTCGTCCCAGCGTGCGAGGGGTTGGCGAACGACGACGACGATGACGACGAGATGTGGGACATTGACATCTGTCGTTCTATGAGCCGACCACGACGGGACCACGACCATACCACCGCATCCACTGACCCGCTTGCTCGGCCCTACGTGCAACCTGACTCGGACCTATTCTTGCTCGGCATGCATCTTCCCACGGCGCTTCCCCCTGGTCTCGCTGCTCCGAGGCCATGCAGGGATGCGGCGCGTGTATCGCTGAGCTGTACATTACCCAATGCTGACGTGGCGACGTCTGAGGCTTCGGCTCAGCTAAAGCTGTTGGAAGTGAAACTTCAGGTGCTAGAGGCGCAGCACCGAGTCGCAGCAATGCGCTGCGAACGTGAGCTAGTCGGGGGTAGCAAGATGATGGCGGCCGACTCGAGTTCCACCGGCAGTACGAGCCCCACTCCCGCAGCATCCAGATCTCACTCCGCTTCCAGGTCCGATTCCCCGATTCGTTCGGGCTCGCGGCGCCGCATAAGCAGCGTCAGGAGTCTTTCCGCTTTCGGCGGCGGCACTGGAAGCGCCGTCAGTCAGGTGACTGGTAAGGCGGCTTCTACCACCTTGTCAGATTCCGCCCTTTCAATGTCGCAGCCTGCATGCGTATCTGCGCGGTTTGGCGAGAGCAGCTATGCGGACGACAGCGACGGAGATGAGGAGTCGCCGCCATCGCTGGCGCAATGCGTATCGGCTGGAAGTGGCGGCAGACGCCGGCGTGCGGGCAGCCACGACGAGCGGGCGCCAGAAGGGTTAAGCGGTTCGAGAAGTAAGAGGGAAGCGGATGCGGGACAGGAGGAATGCTCGTCTTGGAGGGTGGAAGAGAGGCCTCGGACCTGTTTGAGCCCGCGATTAGTGACATGCATGACGTTCCGCCCAGCATGCATAGCACCACGCACCACTTCCCCTGTACGCTGTAAGGCCCCGGAAGCTATGCAGCCGACGAATCATGGTAGCATGAATAGACTGGTCGCAGCTTTTCGGGGCCATCGTAAATGAGAGGCTCAATCTTGCCGAAAGGGCTTATGAAAAGTGGCTGAGCAGTTGGCAGTGCTTGCCATAGCCATCGTTGCAACCTTCCCTGACGGGAGATGGAAAGATGGTGCATGGATCTGTAGATTCTATAACAGTATACGCCTTCAAAGGCTATCGTTCTTTGCAATGATGCAAAAAATATATTCAGGATGAGCTCATAGTGTATGCTAATTGATGTCATTTTCAATGGTGAACATTGTTTTACATATGGTACCAATAGTTGCAGTGCTTGCCTGTGTGATATTGTCACTGTTTACTCCCGACGGCTTACGTAGTGGCTTTGTGTGTCATCATTTGACCCTGTGCTAATCCTTTCAGTGGTAACATTATGTCAAACTAATGTTCTTGTCGTTTCTCAAATTCAGATCAAATCATGCGTACCATTGTGCTAGAAAGGGAATTTCGCGTTTAGAGTGCGAGAGGGATAAGAATTTTAGGAATATACCGTAGTACAAGAAACAAAGGAGAAGCTATTTGTGTTTTCTGTGTCCTACGGAAAATAAATTGTGAAACATTTGCTGTTCATAATACTTACCCGTTTTCAGTGTACTCGATGCTTTTCATAAAACTGTTCCCTTCTTCTTGATAGTGTCGTTCCCACAGGCAGGAAAGCAGAGCCCCGAATGAAGCAAACCCCGAATGCGAGGGTTCTTCAAGCCTCCACCATCCTGACCAAAGGCCTTGCTCGGACAGCGAGGTTCGGCAAGTGTAGGTGGGGAGACTTGGTCTGGGGGCATAGGCCCAAACCAAGCCTTCTCTTGGGCAGTCTCCTTCTTTACTCTCTTCCTCTGCTCCACCTCTCCCTTTTCCTTCTCTTCACCTCGCCGCTTCAGCCGTACTCTCAAGGCGTCGCAAGAACACCCAGGAGCCCAGAGAAGCTGCCACAATGAAGTTCAGCCCAAGTAAGTCCACGCGCAGCTGTAGTCTCGCGGCGCTGTTTTGGGTCGCTCTACCGTAAGCCTCGCTACGTGGAGTGCGGAGCGTCCCAAAGTTAGTGGGTCGTTTTGCATTCGGCGTTTCGCCACCTGTCCGCCTTATATGTAGCCAGAAGAAATTATTAACGGCGACGTTGGCGCGGGGAGCCAGCGACCTAGATCATGGCTGTGGGTGGGCGATAGCCGCGACTTCTAGTGGCGGGGTGAGGGCATTGGCGGGCTGGTGCAGTATTTTGAGTCGAAGATGGTACGGTATGGAATCTCTCAAGCGTGCCTCTGTCTGGAGACTCGGAGTTGCTAGATCTGCGACGGTGGATCTGCGGCAATTCCCGCTTAGGGTTTGAGGAGGCACCGTCTGTTGCCCAGGGGGCGCTCGTGTTTCATCAGCTGCGCGGTTCCGGCGGAACGAACCTCTTTTGTGTTAAAGTGTCCTAGTGTTGGCTGTCTAGTCGTTTCGGCCGAAAGATTTCAAAGCAGGCGGGACAATAGGCAGGCAAAGCACCGGTCGCAGCCGGTAGCTGCACCGCATGTTCTCTTTCTCGCACGCCGCTATGAATGCTGCCGTGGTGACTCCATCACTATAACTTTCCTCCCAAATCCCCTAACACTTTCAACCTCGTCCTGCGCCTTCTCACATCCTGTGCAAGTTCTCCCTCCCTCCTTCCCCATTCTCGCTTCCCTCGTCCCCCTTACCCCGTCCCTTCCTCCTTCTTTCCAGCTTCCCCTTCCCCCGTCCTCCTTTCCCCTTCTTTATTAACCGGTCCCCGTTCTCCGGCTCTCCCCGCGTCCCCGTTCCCCATCGGCGCGCAGGAGTGAGCTCGTCCCGGCGCAAGTCGCGGAAGGCGCACTTCACGGCGTCGTCCAGCGAGCGCCGCATTATCATGAGCTCCAGCCTTTCGTCCGAGCTGCGCAACAAGTACAACGTGAGTCTCCACCGCGCGCACGCCGCGCCCTCCGCCCATTTGTCGTGCAATCGCCTGCTCGCAGGTTAGGTTGAAAGAGGACAGCTTTGTCACAGTGTAGGTTGCGCGGATCCTGAAACGGCGCCGCTAACGTATTTTGGGTGCTTGCTTTGTGCTACGCCTGTGCGGGGCAGTGAGGGGCCAGGGACGGGGCATTAAACGAGCAGTGATGGGTAGTGTTGAAGCCGGGCCTAACCCTAGCGAAGAACCCGTGATGAGACGCGAAGGAAGCAGTTTCACAGGCAGCCACGCGTTACATCCAATTTTTGTCCACGGCGCGTGCTGATTGGTTCATGCTATGAGCTTGGCACTGACAGTTCTGTTGCTCCCTCCGCTTTCTTTCCCCGCCCCGTGCTTGTGCTTGCGATTGCGATTGTGCGTGTGCGGGTGCTCACGGCAGGTGCGGTCGGTGCCGATCCGCAAGGACGACGAGGTGCAGGTGGTGCGCGGCACGTACAAGGGGCGCGAGGGCAAGGTGGTGCAGGTGTACCGCCGCAAGTGGGTCATCCACATCGAGCGCATCACGCGCGAAAAGGTCAACGGTGAGTCAACGCCCTGTCGCCCCGTCGCTTGTGGGCTCTTCATTGCGTTGTTGCGCCAGCGGGCACGCGCGGCTGCGTTACTGGGCACGCATGTCTGTGCTAGCGGGCATGCGTTGCTGGGATACAAGTGTCTTCTAAGCCCCGTCGCCTTCAGGTCTTATGGGTCTCTGTGCGCGCTATCGCGGGGTCGTTTGTGAAGGGTGGTTGGTGATGGCGCTCAAGGTTGATAAGCCACGCTGGTATTCCCACTCACGTGCCATCCTGTGGACCTGTTGTGATTTCTTGTGCCGCGTGCCGTGCTGTTGTGTGCTGTGCTGTGACATGGGGTGTGGCTGGCTGGCCCATGAATGTGTGCTGTGGTGTTCCTGTGCCGGGTGTCCCCTGTGCTGTGCGGCTGTGCCCTGTGCATCGCGGTGGTGTGCGCTGCTGCCATGGATGTGTGTGCATGTGGCGTGTGCAGGGGCGACGGTGAACGTGGGAGTGCACCCGTCCAAGGTGGTGATCACGAAGCTGAAGCTGGACAAGGATCGCAAGGCGCTGCTGGACCGCAAGGCCAAGGGCCGTGCAGCCGACAAGGGCAAGGGCAAGTACACAGAGGAGACCGCGCAGCCCATGCAAGACGTCGATTAAATGCACAGCCCCACCCGCCCTGCAGCCGCCCTCTCGGCTCTCCCATCCGCTCCCTGCCTCCCGCCCGCGTCTGTGCTTCCCTTACTACTCCTCGGTCCTGGTTGCTGGTTCCGCCCTTCCACCCTCGCGCCTGGTTGCCGTGTATACGTGTGTAGGCATGTTTAGGAGCAGGCAGCGGCTGGCATGGCACTGATGGCTTGGTCTGTTGGGTACCGTATTTCTTTAATGGAAGAATCTAGTTGCGCAAGTGTATTTGTAGCCTGTTGAGGTGATGGCCCCTCGATAGGTGGGACCACAGTTGATTCAATACCTGTTGAGTGTCTGGAAGGCAGATGTAGGGTGAGAACGTGTTAGGTGGAGGTAACATATGGTAACTGCAGCAGTGACACCATGCAGAAGACAGTGCTGATTTCCATCTCGTGGTATCTTACAGAATAAATGCATCAGCACGATGACAACTGCTCAAAATCTACCAGATAATCTAAACGCACCCAGGGCCAAAGCCCAGCACTAGCAAGCTTGGTGGGTGGCAGCTCAAGTCCACTGTGGCTGACAGGCCAGTACCATGCCATGTCGTCACACCCAGATGGCCTGCGGAATGAACGACCTGCCAGCCCACACACATGCATGCGGGCGGTGGCTTGGCACGTGATTAGTATGGATCACCAACACACGGTGCGGTGTGGTACAACAAGGTGATGCGCAAACGAAGAGGGATCGCATGCAGATTATGCAGGGAAGTGGGGAGTGGGTGCTGCTGGTGGCAGGGTTGGTGATGGCAGAAAGGGGTGCAGTGCTTGGCAAGGAAACAGACATGCATGGGGCATTACGAGTGGACGCAGGCTGGCAGAGGGGGGCATGGCATGGCAGCAGTGCGTGCATACCACATGGGTGCAGCGACGGCGGGTGAGAGAGAGGCGAGCATGGGAATGCTGCTGCTTCGCGGCCCCCTGTGCACCCTGGTGAGGGGATGGAGGGGAGAGGATGGAGCGGCACAGGCGAGATGCAGATAGCAAGGGCGGGAGAAATAACAAGTGAGTTCAGCACTCAATGAGTGAATCTCACGAACCAGTTTCAGTGCAATAAAAAAACAGAGGGAGGGATGCATGCACACACACTGGAATACAGCCTAGGGCACCACTCACGAGACACCTGCTTCTGCCAGGTGGCGCTCTTGGATTGGCCATGAGCCTGTGATGGCTTCAGGGCCCCACGCTACCACACCCCCCACAGACAGTGATGGTGCGGAGGAGGTGGGCGAGGAGGGGATGGTGCAGGGGATGCGTGCGTGCATGGCAGCATGCACTGCCGCTGCTACCACTGCTGCTGTGTCTGATGGGTTGCTGCCGGCTGATGGGCACACGTGCAGGGTGCAGGCGAGAGAGGCAGGAGGACAGGGGATGGATGAAAGCAAGCAAGTGAGCTGTATGGGACTGGAAGGGCACCAGAGACACGCAGTACTGATACCAACAGAGGGGTTTGCTGACACATGCGCACTGACTCTTGCACTGACTCACAGGTGAGTTGCATGAGAGCTGGCGCACAACGGAAAGGCGCAGTGCTGCTACAGGTATTTAGCCTTGCCCGCAGGTTAGGAATGAATTGGATGAGCAGTGGGCGTGGAAGGAGGCAGGGATGAGTGACTGACCGTGGAAGAGCAGCACCTTGATGTACTTGCTGTGGCGCGCCACATCCATGGTCCATACCTGCACACGTGTGGCACAACAATGCATGTGGTGGAACGTGCTGTGAGCATATGATGCGCAATGCAGAGAGCTCAGTGGAAAGTGTGCAAGCACGGGGGAGGGTGCGGCACAAGTGCGAGACTCACGCTCTTGCACCACCCACCTCCCATCACACCTCACTCCCTCACTGCCAGCGCCGTACCACTTGAGTCACCGCACATGCCTTGTGTGAGAATGCCTCCCAGACTGACCATGAGGGCATCGTTGCACCGTGCTCCCGACCACGGCAGGGGCTCCACTCCCAGTAGTTGCGCACAAAAATGCTCCCTCTCCACCATCCAGTCCACCTGCGCGCACACACGCTCACCCACACTCGCCGCTCATGACAACAAATACGCACACACCCCCAAAGAGGCACCCACGCGGCTTCAGATCCCTGCTCACGTGAGCAGCACTGCTGCAAAGTGTACACACGGCAGTGCCTTGTGCGGTGGTGAGGGTGACGCAAGCACGGGTGGCATGGTTGAGTTGGTGAGGTCAGGTCACCTGCGCGGCTGATGGCAGCACGAGGAAGGAGGTTGAGTGAGCAGGCCGCTGGGATAGCTGGTTGGGGTGGGGCAGAAGAACGGAGGTGGTACAAGGAGGTAAAAGGGAGAAGGAGAGGTAAAACGAGAGCGTGCAACACAGCATGCAGATAAACGGCTTGGTGATTGCGTAAGAAGAGGAGAGAAGGTGACAGGGGATGATGTAGAAGCGAGACGGTGTGCTCTGTGTGCATTGAGCAAGTGGTGTGACTCCGCCCTCTTTTCACTCGCCCCACTCCATCCCCCTCTACCCCTCTCCACCCCCGTCCACCCTTCCCTCACCATGTGCACATAGCCATCCACAGCAGCAGCCACCTGGTGGCCCCGTCTCAGCCACTCCACCCGCGCACTGCTCTCCCGCACCCGCCTCTCGCCCTCCTCCCCTCCGCGCACCCCAAACACATGTTGCGACGGCGGCAGCACGTGCGGCGGTGCAGTGAAGCCCGCACGCGCGTACAGGTGCTCGCCCACGTCTGAGTACAGCACCTGGTGATGGGGGCAGGAAAGGAGGGCGACGGGTGTAGGGGACATGGGTGATATGGGAGCAAGAGAGAAGGTGGCTCTTGCAAATGGGGATAGGAGCGAATAGGCAAGGCAGAGACGAGCAGCACGCCGTGTGAATGATGAATCGGAGGCAGAAGAATGGTAGAGAGGGACGGTGCAGAGGGAGGGACGCATCGTGGGAGTTGTCAAATCTGCATCCACTGTCTGCCTAAGTGCCTACAGTGCTGGCAGTGGTGGAAATGCAGCACATGCTTACAGCAGCGAGGGCGGAGGGGTCGCAGTGTGCGAGCAGGGAAGGCATAGCGCGACACAGGTGGGTGGCCAGGCCGTGACCTGCCGGGCAGGGGGGGCGTGGGATGGAGCGAGGTTGTATCTCGCATTGCGAGAGACATTGGCGTCTGGCTGGACTCAAAAGGCAGGTACGGGGGCGAGATGGAGCATGGTTGTGACGGGAACAGAATGGATGGGACATGTGGAGGGAAGCCGTGTGGGTGAAGGAAAGGAAAGAAGAGGGGGAGGGGGGGGGGGGGAGAGGGGTGACGGAAGAGCAACGATGGAGCTGCATAAGTTCTGCACTCTGTATTGGCGTGTTGCTCACCTCTCATTGCCGGCGGTGTGAACACAGACGCAATGCCGTACGCGTTCCCCTTCACTGCTTGCCATGGTGACTGTGCTGCTGCTTGTTGTGCTGGCGATGGTGCTGGTGATGCTGTGCGTGCATGGGGAGGGGAAGGTGGCGGGGAGGAGGAAGCGAGGGCGGGGAGGAGAAGGGCGTCCTGGGAAGCAGAGGGGCATGGCATGGCAGGGGGAAACCGGGATGGCCGGGCAAAATGCTTCAGCTGCTGCAAACAGCTAACTCAGAGGAGCGTCACAACGCCCTGTTTGAGGCATAGCACGATGCAGAATCACCTCTGAAACTCTTCCCCTCCTCCCCCACCCAACCTGCCCCCAACCCACCCTCTTCTCCCCCCCCCCCCACACACTCCCCCACAGTGGCACATGAGCACGGCACCTGGCGGTATGTTTCCAGCGACGCCAGCACTCGCCTGCGCTGCACCCTGCCCTCCCCGCCGCCCCCACCACCACCACTGCTGCGGCATGGCACGGACACAAATGCCGCACCCTGCCCTCCCGAGCTGCTCGCACTCGTGTTGGCAGCGGTGCTGGCAGCGGCATGGACAGACACGGGGTGGTGCGGCAGTGCCTGGTGCTCGGGTGTGCGTGGTGCTACTTGCTCCTCTGCCTCGTCCGCGTCTGGTGAGAGGGTGCCACGGCATGAGGAGCATAGCGGACACGGGAGGTCGGGGCGAGCGCAGGCATGGTTGCAGAATAGTGATATTTGAAATGACTCAAGAATGCGGTAACAGCACACATGCATGTGCACACACCCGTACATAGATACACCATACATATCCACACTCGCACATGCACACCCACACATGCCCAGGCCGTCACTCCAGTTTCTAGAGCCCCACGCACAATGGCAGTGGCAGCCATACACGCAAGGGATTGAGTCTCATCACACAAATGAGCTCCCATGCCTCACGGCAGCACCGCCTCTCTCGCCCTCACAGCCTCTGACAATATTAGCTCCCGCAACACACGGCATGAGAAAGCCTCAGCACGAAGCGCATTGGGATGGCGTGGCAACAGCATGACGTGGCAGGACCTGATACGAGGGCCCATGTGCGCAGATTGGCTTGCGCCCATGCGTGGCTGCCCAGCTGCTGCTCGCGCTGCAGGAACTGCGGACAGGGGGGGGTGGAGAGGGAGGTGGGGGGAGAGGCAGGTGGGGGGAGAGACGAGGGAAAGAGGAACAGGAGAATAGGAGAGGTAAGGGATTGGGGGAAGGGGATTGTAAGAGCGACTGGGAAACGGAAGGCGAGAGAGGGGGGGCAGGGATGGGGAAGGGAGAGGGACTGAGTGTTGAAAGAAAAGAAGAATCAAGGCTACATCAAGGAATCAAAGAAAGAGGGGAAGGGACGAAAGGGGGGAGTGGGACGGGGGGAGAGGTTTGGGAAGGGGAGGAAGTGGCAGTAGGAAGAGCGGTACGGGGTGAAATGCAAGCAGTCTTGAGAGCGAGCACGGTGCGACACATGAACAGCAGAAGGAAAGACTCGCAGAGTATCGTGCGTCTTAGCGAGGAAACGGCAGTACGCAACTGCGACAAAACACATGCGACGCTGGAATTCCCAGAGAAGAAACGGCAGTGAGGGGAGCGAGCCCGACTCGGTGCGCAGCTGACCTGTTGGAGAGTCAACGCTGGCGCCCACGTGGTGTGCTGCGACACTTGAATTTCGCGACACTCGCGCGGGCTGGTTACCTCCACGACGCGGAGCGAGCTCGGCGGGAAGAGCGATGCGGTAAGAGAGGCCATGGCGCGACCGTTGGTAGCAGTGCAGTGCACACGGCAAGAGATTATGCTGGCGCGCCTAGTATTGATGACCGCCCGCATCAACAAAGGACGAGATTTGGAATCCGAGGTGCAGCCGCCGCAGGGAATCGCATACTCGCTATACGGTCGAGAATTCATGAGATTGCTCTCCTGTGTGGGATTACAGCAAAAACAAGGCATTCCCTGAACTCTAGCTATATACACACAGTTTTAAGCTCCTTACGGAAAGAAACCTGGTAAATGCTGTTGAATATATATCTCTCCAGCATGCTTCAACTGACCAACTAACATTTTGCTTCTAACTTTCCATAGAACAGCAAGCCACTGCGCCATTTCTATTTTACTGTTTCTTATTTTACAGTGGCATGTGGTATGTGTGTGCCCTCGCGTCACAATCATCTGTTGGCCTCTACTCGTTTTTCTGCATGCTCCACCTGCATGAGGGTCGACATGAAAAGACAATGCAAGTGCTCAGGATTAAAAAATCAAGGAGATGTGAAGGAGCAGGATGGGAGCAGGGAGGGAGGAGGCAATCGTAAATGGACTATTTGCACAGAGATATGAGCAGCGTACCTGGGCAGACCAATCAGTGATGGCCACATAGTATCCGAAGATGGCTGTTTGGATTGCCTCCCCCACAATTATGGATAGCCAAAGGCCCTGTGGGTGGTCATATGGGGAGACACGTATAAGATTTTCGAATAATGACCCCCACTCAATAAAACTGTGTAGAGAACAATGACAGTGCGAATGTGGGTCCGTGGAGTTGATGTGGGGGGGATTGGAGAGCATGAGCTGACTGCGTTTTCATCACATGCATGGATGTGCTGCACGCACACCACTGAAAGGCAGGCAAGTTAATGCCCTGTATGTGTGTGTGTGCAGGTGCGTGCATGTGTGTGGCAGTGCAAGCAGCAACGTACAGCAACGCCGAGGTGGAAAGGGTAGAAGGCGAGGGCGTAGGCGAGGGGCAGAGCGATGGCATAGAAGGTGAAGGCGTTCACCCCCGTGCCCACCGCCTGCTGCCCTGACCCCCGCAGCACTCCTGCCGTGGTGGGGTGGCGCAGGTAATGGGGGTTGCGGAAAGGGGAGGAATGCGGAAAGTGTATTATGAGTTGAGTCATCACAGCACCGCACAGCACGGCACAGCACGGCATATCTGGGGAGTTGGAAAAAGCGGGAGGAAATGAGGTAGGCGCTTGACTTGACAACATGAGATGGGGAACGCAGCAAAATCAAACACCGAGGCCGGCAGCGAGGACAATGTAGCTAAGAGGCAGAGGGGTGGGTTAGACGGGTGCACCTGAGAGGATGGTGGGCAGGCAGAGGCCTGGCTGGGACACAATGAGGAAGGGCATGAGCGACCGCACGACGGCTGCCACGTCGGGAGAAGAGGCACCGGTGAAGAAGAGGATGAGGAAGTCGCGGATGAAGAGCAGGAAGAGCGCTATGAGCGCCGACAGCAGCACCGATATGCCCATCGCCACCGCCACTGCCCTGCGCGCTGCTGCTGGGCTCCTTGCTCCCAACGCGTTGCTCACCCGCACACTGCAGAGAGGGCGGCGCAGGGGGGGGGGGGGCGGGGTGGTGGGGAGAGTGCGGAACAAACCACCCACTGCGCCGCCCCTCACACGACCGTGCTGCCCCTGCGCACTTTGCTCCTCGCGAGTTGTTCATCTGTCTGCAGATGGGGTAAGGGGAGGCGCGGTGCAGAACAAATGGGGCAGGGCAGGTGGGTGGATGGATAGAGAATGAAGTGCTCAAGATGTGGGTGATCGTGATACGCTAGTCACTCATGAGCTGACCGCCCTGGGAGAACATAAGCTCTCAAAAAGCACGTAAACAAAGCCTCGGAAAGAACGTAAGGTTGAAGGTTACCGGATGAATGCAAACTGTGGCGTGGAGTGAAGTGGGGTATAGGGGCGTGAAGTGGCGGAGTGGCATGAGAGGCGAGCGCACCTGGCAGCGATGCCAAAGGCGAGTGAGAACATGAAGCAGAAGCCAGCAGTCTGCAGACTGCAACCGACATGATGGAGGGGAGGGGAAGGAAAGGTGGGGAAGTGGAGCATGCAACAATAAACACATTAACTGGCATGTCATGCAGGAAGAAAGGATGTTGAGCGTTGAATGCTTGTGGTGAAGAACGGCTGTCAGGGGAAGTTGGACATGAAACTCAACGGTCCAAAAGTGGGGTTCCGAAGTACATGGTCACACGTTGACTGTACGGCCGTGTGAATCACCACAAACCACTGCTCATGACAGCTGCATCAACCACCATGGCATGGCCAAGCACCTGGTGGCATCAAGGCAAGCATGGCATGGCTGCCCCGTGAGCACACCTTACTGGCATGGCTGCCCCGTGAGCACACCTTACTGGCATGGCTGCCCCGTGAGCACACCTTACTTGCATGGCTGCCCCGTGAGCACACCTTACTGGCATGGCTGCCCCGTGAGCACACCTTACTTGCATGGCTGCCCCGTGAGCACACCTTACTTGCATGGCTGCCCCGTGAGCACACCTTACTTGCATGGCTGCCCCGTGAGCACACCTTACTTGCATGGCTGCCCCGTGAGCACACCTTACTGGCATGGCTGCCCCGTGAGCACACCTTACTTGCATGGCTGCCCCGTGAGCACACCTTACTGGCATGGCTGCCCCGTGAGCACACCTTACTTGCATGGCTGCCCCGTGAGCACACCTTACTTGCATGGCTGCCCCGTGAGCACACCTTACTTGCATGGCTGCCCCGTGAGCACACCTTACTTGCATGGCTGCCCCGTGAGCACACCTTACTTGCATGGCTGCCCCGTGAGCACACCTTACTTGCATGGCTGCCCCGTGAGCACACCTTACTGGCATGGCTGCCCCGTGAGCACACCTTACTTGCATGGCTGCCCCGTGAGCACACCTTACTTGCATGGCTGCCCCGTGAGCACACCTTACTTGCATGGCTGCCCCGTGAGCACACCTTACTTGCATGGCTGCCCCGTGAGCACACCTTACTTGCATGGCTGCCCCGTGAGCACACCTTACTTGCATGGCTGCCCCGTGAGCACACCTTACTTGCATGGCTGCCCCGTGAGCACACCTTACTTGCATGGCTGCCCCGTGAGCACACCTTACTTGCATGGCTGCCCCGTGAGCACACCTTACTTGCATGGCTGCCCCGTGAGCACACCTTACTTGCATGGCTGCCCCGTGAGCACACCTTACTTGCATGGCTGCCCCGTGAGCACACCTTACTTGCATGGCTGCCCCGTGAGCACACCTTACTTGCATGGCTGCCCCGTGAGCACACCTTACTTGCATGGCTGCCCCGTGAGCACACCTTACTTGCATGGCTGCCCCGTGAGCACACCTTACTTGCATGGCTGCCCCGTGAGCACACCTTACTTGCATGGCTGCCCCGTGAGCACACCTTACTTGCATGGCTGCCCCGTGAGCACACCTTACTTGCATGGCTGCCCCGTGAGCACACCTTACTTGCATGGCTGCCCCGTGAGCACACCTTACTTGCATGGCTGCCCCGTGAGCACACCTTACTTGCATGGCTGCCCCGTGAGCACACCTTACTTGCATGGCTGCCCCGTGAGCACACCTTACTTGCATGGCTGCCCCGTGAGCACACCTTACTGGCATGGCTGCCCCGTGAGCACACCTTACTTGCATGGCTGCCCCGTGAGCACACCTTACTTGCATGGCTGCCCCGTGAGCACACCTTACTTGCATGGCTGCCCCGTGAGCACACCTTACTTGCATGGCTGCCCCGTGAGCACACCTTACTGGCATGGCTGCCCCGTGAGCACACCTTACTTGCATGGCTGCCCCGTGAGCACACCTTACTTGCATGGCTGCCCCGTGAGCACACCTTACTTGCATGGCTGCCCCGTGAGCACACCTTACTTGCATGGCTGCCCCGTGAGCACACCTTACTTGCATGGCTGCCCCGTGAGCACACCTTACTTGCATGGCTGCCCCGTGAGCACACCTTACTTGCATGGCTGCCCCGTGAGCACACCTTACTTGCATGGCTGCCCCGTGAGCACACCTTACTTGCATGGCTGCCCCGTGAGCACACCTTACTTGCATGGCTGCCCCGTGAGCACACCTTACTTGCATGGCTGCCCCGTGAGCACACCTTACTTGCATGGCTGCCCCGTGAGCACACCTTACTTGCATGGCTGCCCCGTGAGCACACCTTACTTGCATGGCTGCCCCGTGAGCACACCTTACTTGCATGGCTGCCCCGTGAGCACACCTTACTTGCATGGCTGCCCCGTGAGCACACCTTACTTGCATGGCTGCCCCGTGAGCACACCTTACTTGCATGGCTGCCCCGTGAGCACACCTTACTTGCATGGCTGCCCCGTGAGCACACCTTACTTGCATGGCTGCCCCGTGAGCACACCTTACTTGCATGGCTGCCCCGTGAGCACACCTTACTTGCATGGCTGCCCCGTGAGCACACCTTACTTGCATGGCTGCCCCGTGAGCACACCTTACTTGCATGGCTGCCCCGTGAGCACACCTTACTTGCATGGCTGCCCCGTGAGCACACCTTACTTGCATGGCTGCCCCGTGAGCACACCTTACTTGCATGGCTGCCCCGTGAGCACACCTTACTTGCATGGCTGCCCCGTGAGCACACCTTACTTGCATGGCTGCCCCGTGAGCACACCTTACTTGCATGGCTGCCCCGTGAGCACACCTTACTTGCATGGCTGCCCCGTGAGCACACCTTACTTGCATGGCTGCCCCGTGAGCACACCTTACTTGCATGGCTGCCCCGTGAGCACACCTTACTTGCATGGCTGCCCCGTGAGCACACCTTACTTGCATGGCTGCCCCGTGAGCACACCTTACTTGCATGGCTGCCCCGTGAGCACACCTTACTTGCATGGCTGCCCCGTGAGCACACCTTACTTGCATGGCTGCCCCGTGAGCACACCTTACTTGCATGGCTGCCCCGTGAGCACACCTTACTTGCATGGCTGCCCCGTGAGCACACCTTACTTGCATGGCTGCCCCGTGAGCACACCTTACTTGCATGGCTGCCCCGTGAGCACACCTTACTTGCATGGCTGCCCCGTGAGCACACCTTACTTGCATGGCTGCCCCGTGAGCACACCTTACTTGCATGGCTGCCCCGTGAGCACACCTTACTTGCATGGCTGCCCCGTGAGCACACCTTACTTGCATGGCTGCCCCGTGAGCACACCTTACTTGCATGGCTGCCCCGTGAGCACACCTTACTTGCATGGCTGCCCCGTGAGCACACCTTACTTGCATGGCTGCCCCGTGAGCACACCTTACTTGCATGGCTGCCCCGTGAGCACACCTTACTTGCATGGCTGCCCCGTGAGCACACCTTACTTGCATGGCTGCCCCGTGAGCACACCTTACTTGCATGGCTGCCCCGTGAGCACACCTTACTTGCATGGCTGCCCCGTGAGCACACCTTACTTGCATGGCTGCCCCGTGAGCACACCTTACTTGCATGGCTGCCCCGTGAGCACACCTTACTTGCATGGCTGCCCCGTGAGCACACCTTACTTGCATGGCTGCCCCGTGAGCACACCTTACTTGCATGGCTGCCCCGTGAGCACACCTTACTTGCATGGCTGCCCCGTGAGCACACCTTACTTGCATGGCTGCCCCGTGAGCACACCTTACTTGCATGGCTGCCCCGTGAGCACACCTTACTGGCATGGCTGCCCCGTGAGCACACCTTACTTGCATGGCTGCCCCGTGAGCACACCTTACTTGCATGGCTGCCCCGTGAGCACACCTTACTTGCATGGCTGCCCCGTGAGCACACCTTACTTGCATGGCTGCCCCGTGAGCACACCTTACTTGCATGGCTGCCCCGTGAGCACACCTTACTTGCATGGCTGCCCCGTGAGCACACCTTACTGGCATGGCTGCCCCGTGAGCACACCTTACTTGCATGGCTGCCCCGTGAGCACACCTTACTTGCATGGCTGCCCCGTGAGCACACCTTACTTGCATGGCTGCCCCGTGAGCACACCTTACTTGCATGGCTGCCCCGTGAGCACACCTTACTTGCATGGCTGCCCCGTGAGCACACCTTACTTGCATGGCTGCCCCGTGAGCACACCTTACTTGCATGGCTGCCCCGTGAGCACACCTTACTTGCATGGCTGCCCCGTGAGCACACCTTACTTGCATGGCTGCCCCGTGAGCACACCTTACTTGCATGGCTGCCCCGTGAGCACACCTTACTTGCATGGCTGCCCCGTGAGCACACCTTACTTGCATGGCTGCCCCGTGAGCACACCTTACTGGCATGGCTGCCCCGTGAGCACACCTTACTTGCATGGCTGCCCCGTGAGCACACCTTACTGGCATGGCTGCCCCGTGAGCACACCTTACTTGCATGGCTGCCCCGTGAGCACACCTTACTTGCATGGCTGCCCCGTGAGCACACCTTACTTGCATGGCTGCCCCGTGAGCACACCTTACTTGCATGGCTGCCCCGTGAGCACACCTTACTGGCATGGCTGCCCCGTGAGCACACCTTACTTGCATGGCTGCCCCGTGAGCACACCTTACTTGCATGGCTGCCCCGTGAGCACACCTTACTTGCATGGCTGCCCCGTGAGCACACCTTACTTGCATGGCTGCCCCGTGAGCACACCTTACTTGCATGGCTGCCCCGTGAGCACACCTTACTTGCATGGCTGCCCCGTGAGCACACCTTACTTGCATGGCTGCCCCGTGAGCACACCTTACTTGCATGGCTGCCCCGTGAGCACACCTTACTTGCATGGCTGCCCCGTGAGCACACCTTACTTGCATGGCTGCCCCGTGAGCACACCTTACTTGCATGGCTGCCCCGTGAGCACACCTTACTTGCATGGCTGCCCCGTGAGCACACCTTACTGGCATGGCTGCCCCGTGAGCACACCTTACTTGCATGGCTGCCCCGTGAGCACACCTTACTTGCATGGCTGCCCCGTGAGCACACCTTACTGGCATGGCTGCCCCGTGAGCACACCTTACTTGCATGGCTGCCCCGTGAGCACACCTTACTTGCATGGCTGCCCCGTGAGCACACCTTACTTGCATGGCTGCCCCGTGAGCACACCTTACTTGCATGGCTGCCCCGTGAGCACACCTTACTTGCATGGCTGCCCCGTGAGCACACCTTACTTGCATGGCTGCCCCGTGAGCACACCTTACTTGCATGGCTGCCCCGTGAGCACACCTTACTGGCATGGCTGCCCCGTGAGCACACCTTACTTGCATGGCTGCCCCGTGAGCACACCTTACTTGCATGGCTGCCCCGTGAGCACACCTTACTTGCATGGCTGCCCCGTGAGCACACCTTACTTGCATGGCTGCCCCGTGAGCACACCTTACTTGCATGGCTGCCCCGTGAGCACACCTTACTTGCATGGCTGCCCCGTGAGCACACCTTACTTGCATGGCTGCCCCGTGAGCACACCTTACTTGCATGGCTGCCCCGTGAGCACACCTTACTTGCATGGCTGCCCCGTGAGCACACCTTACTTGCATGGCTGCCCCGTGAGCACACCTTACTGGCATGGCTGCCCCGTGAGCACACCTTACTTGCATGGCTGCCCCGTGAGCACACCTTACTTGCATGGCTGCCCCGTGAGCACACCTTACTGGCATGGCTGCCCCGTGAGCACACCTTACTTGCATGGCTGCCCCGTGAGCACACCTTACTTGCATGGCTGCCCCGTGAGCACACCTTACTTGCATGGCTGCCCCGTGAGCACACCTTACTTGCATGGCTGCCCCGTGAGCACACCTTACTTGCATGGCTGCCCCGTGAGCACACCTTACTTGCATGGCTGCCCCGTGAGCACACCTTACTTGCATGGCTGCCCCGTGAGCACACCTTACTTGCATGGCTGCCCCGTGAGCACACCTTACTGGCATGGCTGCCCCGTGAGCACACCTTACTTGCATGGCTGCCCCGTGAGCACACCTTACTTGCATGGCTGCCCCGTGAGCACACCTTACTGGCATGGCTGCCCCGTGAGCACACCTTACTTGCATGGCTGCCCCGTGAGCACACCTTACTTGCATGGCTGCCCCGTGAGCACACCTTACTTGCATGGCTGCCCCGTGAGCACACCTTACTTGCATGGCTGCCCCGTGAGCACACCTTACTGGCATGGCTGCCCCGTGAGCACACCTTACTTGCATGGCTGCCCCGTGAGCACACCTTACTTGCATGGCTGCCCCGTGAGCACACCTTACTTGCATGGCTGCCCCGTGAGCACACCTTACTTGCATGGCTGCCCCGTGAGCACACCTTACTTGCATGGCTGCCCCGTGAGCACACCTTACTTGCATGGCTGCCCCGTGAGCACACCTTACTTGCATGGCTGCCCCGTGAGCACACCTTACTTGCATGGCTGCCCCGTGAGCACACCTTACTTGCATGGCTGCCCCGTGAGCACACCTTACTTGCATGGCTGCCCCGTGAGCACACCTTACTTGCATGGCTGCCCCGTGAGCACACCTTACTTGCATGGCTGCCCCGTGAGCACACCTTACTTGCATGGCTGCCCCGTGAGCACACCTTACTGGCATGGCTGCCCCGTGAGCACACCTTACTTGCATGGCTGCCCCGTGAGCACACCTTACTTGCATGGCTGCCCCGTGAGCACACCTTACTGGCATGGCTGCCCCGTGAGCACACCTTACTTGCATGGCTGCCCCGTGAGCACACCTTACTTGCATGGCTGCCCCGTGAGCACACCTTACTTGCATGGCTGCCCCGTGAGCACACCTTACTTGCATGGCTGCCCCGTGAGCACACCTTACAGGCATGGCTGCCCCGTGAGCACACCTTACTTGCATGGCTGCCCCGTGAGCACACCTTACTTGCATGGCTGCCCCGTGAGCACACCTTACTTGCATGGCTGCCCCGTGAGCACACCTTACTTGCATGGCTGCCCCGTGAGCACACCTTACTTGCATGGCTGCCCCGTGAGCACACCTTACTTGCATGGCTGCCCCGTGAGCACACCTTACTGGCATGGCTGCCCCGTGAGCACACCTTACTTGCATGGCTGCCCCGTGAGCACACCTTACTTGCATGGCTGCCCCGTGAGCACACCTTACTTGCATGGCTGCCCCGTGAGCACACCTTACTGGCACGGCTGCCCCGTGAGCACACCTTACTTGCATGGCTGCCCCGTGAGCACACCTTACTTGCATGGCTGCCCCGTGAGCACACCTTACTTGCATGGCTGCCCCGTGAGCACACCTTACTTGCATGGCTGCCCCGTGAGCACACCTTACTTGCATGGCTGCCCCGTGAGCACACCTTACTTGCATGGCTGCCCCGTGAGCACACCTTACTGGCATGGCTGCCCCGTGAGCACACCTTACTTGCATGGCTGCCCCGTGAGCACACCTTACTTGCATGGCTGCCCCGTGAGCACACCTTACTTGCATGGCTGCCCCGTGAGCACACCTTACTTGCATGGCTGCCCCGTGAGCACACCTTACTTGCATGGCTGCCCCGTGAGCACACCTTACTTGCATGGCTGCCCCGTGAGCACACCTTACTTGCATGGCTGCCCCGTGAGCACACCTTACTTGCATGGCTGCCCCGTGAGCACACCTTACTTGCATGGCTGCCCCGTGAGCACACCTTACTTGCATGGCTGCCCCGTGAGCACACCTTACTTGCATGGCTGCCCCGTGAGCACACCTTACTTGCATGGCTGCCCCGTGAGCACACCTTACTTGCATGGCTGCCCCGTGAGCACACCTTACTTGCATGGCTGCCCCGTGAGCACACCTTACTTGCATGGCTGCCCCGTGAGCACACCTTACTGGCATGGCTGCCCCGTGAGCACACCTTACTTGCATGGCTGCCCCGTGAGCACACCTTACTTGCATGGCTGCCCCGTGAGCACACCTTACTGGCATGGCTGCCCCGTGAGCACACCTTACTTGCATGGCTGCCCCGTGAGCACACCTTACTTGCATGGCTGCCCCGTGAGCACACCTTACTTGCATGGCTGCCCCGTGAGCACACCTTACTTGCATGGCTGCCCCGTGAGCACACCTTACTTGCATGGCTGCCCCGTGAGCACACCTTACTTGCATGGCTGCCCCGTGAGCACACCTTACTTGCATGGCTGCCCCGTGAGCACACCTTACTGGCATGGCTGCCCCGTGAGCACACCTTACTGGCATGGCTGCCCCGTGAGCACACCTTACTTGCATGGCTGCCCCGTGAGCACACCTTACTTGCATGGCTGCCCCGTGAGCACACCTTACTTGCATGGCTGCCCCGTGAGCACACCTTACTTGCATGGCTGCCCCGTGAGCACACCTTACTTGCATGGCTGCCCCGTGAGCACACCTTACTGGCATGGCTGCCCCGTGAGCACACCTTACTTGCATGGCTGCCCCGTGAGCACACCTTACTTGCATGGCTGCCCCGTGAGCACACCTTACTTGCATGGCTGCCCCGTGAGCACACCTTACTTGCATGGCTGCCCCGTGAGCACACCTTACTGGCATGGCTGCCCCGTGAGCACACCTTACTTGCATGGCTGCCCCGTGAGCACACCTTACTTGCATGGCTGCCCCGTGAGCACACCTTACTGGCATGGCTGCCCCGTGAGCACACCTTACTTGCATGGCTGCCCCGTGAGCACACCTTACTTGCATGGCTGCCCCGTGAGCACACCTTACTGGCATGGCTGCCCCGTGAGCACACCTTACTTGCATGGCTGCCCCGTGAGCACACCTTACTTGCATGGCTGCCCCGTGAGCACACCTTACTGGCATGGCTGCCCCGTGAGCACACCTTACTGGCATGGCTGCCCCGTGAGCACACCTTACTGGCATGGCTGCCCCGTGAGCACACCTTACTGGCATGGCTGCCCCGTGAGCACACCTTACTTGCATGGCTGCCCCGTGAGCACACCTTACTTGCATGGCTGCCCCGTGAGCACACCTTACTTGCATGGCTGCCCCGTGAGCACACCTTACTTGCATGGCTGCCCCGTGAGCACACCTTACTTGCATGGCTGCCCCGTGAGCACACCTTACTTGCATGGCTGCCCCGTGAGCACACCTTACTTGCATGGCTGCCCCGTGAGCACACCTTACTTGCATGGCTGCCCCGTGAGCACACCTTACTTGCATGGCTGCCCCGTGAGCACACCTTACTTGCATGGCTGCCCCGTGAGCACACCTTACTGGCATGGCTGCCCCGTGAGCACACCTTACTTGCATGGCTGCCCCGTGAGCACACCTTACTTGCATGGCTGCCCCGTGAGCACACCTTACTTGCATGGCTGCCCCGTGAGCACACCTTACTTGCATGGCTGCCCCGTGAGCACACCTTACTTGCATGGCTGCCCCGTGAGCACACCTTACTTGCATGGCTGCCCCGTGAGCACACCTTACTTGCATGGCTGCCCCGTGAGCACACCTTACTTGCATGGCTGCCCCGTGAGCACACCTTACTTGCATGGCTGCCCCGTGAGCACACCTTACTTGCATGGCTGCCCCGTGAGCACACCTTACTTGCATGGCTGCCCCGTGAGCACACCTTACTTGCATGGCTGCCCCGTGAGCACACCTTACTTGCATGGCTGCCCCGTGAGCACACCTTACTGGCATGGCTGCCCCGTGAGCATACCTTATGGTCATGGCTGCGACGTTGACAACAGGGTTGGGCAGCAGGCCGGAGACAAGCGTGACGATCTCAAAGAACCACCACTCCAGACTGCCATGCCACCAAGGAAGGGGGGAGAGGCGGGGGTAGTACGAGCAGCAGCGGGCCACGGAATGAGACGAATGGGCCCAAGATGACAGCCCCACTCCAGGGCCGAATCCTTAATCCCCACCATCACATCACACAGGGCGGCACCGCCATGGCTACACACGAGTCATCACCAAGAAATTCTCACAAATTGCCTTATTTAGCACGGTAGATTGCAAGTCCTTTCCAAGAATTTTACGAAACGCCTCTCCAAAAGCACGTGACCGCTCACCATATCATGGCACAGGAGGGCACGGCAACAGTGAGGTAGGGCCACCAGGCGGAGAAAGAGAGGGCGAGCGACCAGCCGCGCCAGCAGCGCGCGAGCAGTTGATGAGAGGAGTCCAGCAGCGCGAGGTAGAGCAGCGCGAGCAGCAGCTGGAAGAGCAGCGTGAGCGAGAGGGCCATGGCGGCTCCTGTGAAGCCCAGAGCGAAGGTGTGGATGAGCAGGTAGGAGGCGAGGGCGAGGAAGAGCAGGGCGACCAGCGAGATGAGCGTGAGGGGCAGGGTCACGCCTTGCACCTGCGGATAGGGAGGGTGCATGGCGAGGGGGGGAAGGGGACGGGGATGGGGAGGGGGGACGCGAAAGGGATGAAGGGGGAAGTCAGGGGAGAAACAGGTGAGCAAGAAAACATGAAAAATGGGAGAGTCTGAGCTCCAATGCAGGCCATGCTAGGACGTGCAAGGTGCACACGCCGGCTGGTAGGCAGCATCGATGGACGCTGCGCCTGCTTGTATACCAATGCCCGTGAATGTACAGTACTAGATAGAAGTAGAGAGAGTGGATGCCAACACAGAGCACGAACGCCATGGTGTAGAGCTGGAGGTGGGGTTCATGCTCGAATTTCAACTCCAATCTAGTTGAATTAGCTGGCGTTACCACATTTTCCATTTCGATTTCGCTCGTATCTCGATAACCCAGACTCGAAACCATGTCTTGGAGTGGAAGGTGAGGGCCCAGCTGACCTGCATGAACTTGGTGATGGGCAGGAACGCTGCAGACGCCAGCAGGCCCGGGATCTCCCACGCGATGTACTGCGCTGCGCCGCTTGCTATGGATTGGTCCTGGGCTTGGAAGGGGAAGGAGCGCAGACAGGGAGCAGGGGGTAAGAGGGCATTAGCAAGGGAAGCGAGAGGGTGAGGAGAAAAGCCAGTGCCATTTGGGTTACACTGGGATCTTACATAAACGGTTTGAACACACACTGCTGCAACCCCTGTGATGCAGTGGCAGCAGCGGTTTCGTTGCGTCCGAACCTCGTTTGAGATGCCTCAGAGATCGTCTCACACCTTGCAGGTCGACTCAAAGCTCCACTCAAAAGTATCAATCACCTGGTGTTGAGTGGCCTACGAGAAGAGAGCGCGCACCTGGCCGGTGAAGAGCAGCAGCGGTCGCGTGGCGAGCCAGCAGGCGCAGATGGGGAGGCAGGCGAGGGTGAGGATGAGGTGCACGCGCTGCAGCATGGTGCCCAGCGACGCCAGGTCTCCTGCGCCGTACGCCTGCCCGCACACCGTCTCCATGGCGCTCGCCAGCCCTTCCTGTGCCCGCGCGCACGCGTGGAGGAGGCAATGTGGGCGGGTGGAGCGGGCGCAGAGGAGTGGAGCGGGAGAATTGTGAAGTGAGTGAACTCAAACGCCACGCAAGTTCCCCAGAGTCGCTTGCATGCCAGGCCAATTCGGTGGATGGGTGGGAAACCAACGTGGACGGGTGGTGGAGGAAGAGTGGATGGGTGGGGGCGGAAGAGTGGACGGGTGGGGGCGGAAGAGTGGACGGGTGGGGGCGGAAGAGTGGATGGGTGGGGCTGGCAGCGTGGACGGGTGGAGCAAAAAGGAGGGGGAGATCAAAATTGCGTCAAACGGTACATAGCGGGTGAGGCGGGGGACGGTTGGGAGAGCGAAAAGAGGAAGGGGAGGGAGAGAGAGGAAGGTCAAGGGGGGAATTTGTGGGGGGAAAGCAAGTACTATGGACGGCGGAACGAGACTATCCCCTTTCCCTTCACCCCTTCCCACCTCTTCCCTCTCCCCAATTTCCTCCCTTCCCCACTTGATTGGAGTGAAATGCTTGAATCTCGCAAACGAATCACTGTCTGGGCGTGGATGTGGTTACCAGCAGCGAGAAGCCAGTGACGTTGGCGAGCGCGGTGGCGATGGAAGCACACGCGAGCTCTTGCGTGCCGAGGTGGCCGACGAAGGCGAGGCAGAGCAGCTGCATGAAGCTGTTCACCGCCATCGTGCCCGCCACCGGCAACCCCACGCTGCATTGCGCCGCTGCCTCGCCCACCCACGACGCCGCTCCGCGCTCCACCGCCGCCTCGCGCTCGTGCAGAAGAACGTACTCGTTATGAGGTGGCGCGGTATCGGCTCCGTGGCATTGAGGGGGGTTGAGGAGGGATGCGGTAGCGTCGTCTTGTCGGACATCAAGACGGAGCGCGTGAGAAGCGGCGTGCTCCGGCACGTCCACTCTCGTGTGGTCCACTGGGGCTGGCGCCATGGCTGGCGAGTCAGATCGTATCGAATCCGAATTAGCACCGTTACCTTGAGAATTTGCCTGTGTCCCCGAAAACGGTTGAATTGCTGGGGATAACGACGCTGACGGTCAAATTTGAGGCTTAGATCGTTGTATCCGCAAGACGAGAAATGAGAATGTGGAGCGATCATAACCTTACGATGGAGTAAACGTCACCCGTTGAGACGGTTGCGGTTGCGTAAGTATAGAAACGACGATTATGCTATGCACGCAAGATCAACCAAAACGTGAATAGCTATGACATACCATCCCTGGGGTCGTAACAAGAACTGACAACCGAACAAGCTGAGCTGTCGCACATTCCTGAACTTTGAATGCGGGAAGATCTGTTTCGTTTGCGAAGTCGCAAATGCCTCGTCATCAAATTCGTCTGATGATCAAATTGTAGTCGAGCGTTTTGCTGACGTCGCAAACATTCGTGTGGGTGCATACCGTTGAAGCAAATCTGTTCAGATGCTAGTTCGCAGGTTGTCGTAAAGCGTCGTTCAAAGTCGTTAAAACGGTCGTGTGTTACGAAGTGTTTTGTTCGCAACATTCGGAATGGGGCAGAAAAATTGGGCAACACCATACACGATTCACAACGCCCCGTGTTGGCCTGAAGCCTGAATCTGGGAATTTCTAGGCCAATCGTCGCTCGCACCTTGGACCCATCACGGAACACGTCTCATACTTCGCTTTCGGAAAAAGCGAGAACTGAATAGTAATGGTACTCCGTGTCAATGACAACACACCGCACAATATGATACTTCAAATGCTAGCACAGAAAAAAAAGTATACACTTTGTCACACGCACAATGCACAAATATAACGATACAAACTGATTGCGTTATTGAATGTAAAGAGAAGGCCCTATGATCGTGGCCTGATTTTACGCAGCGGCAACGGATTGCTGAACAGGTCTTCCAAATCCTCAGGGTCTCCCATTTGCATCGCCTCCATCTGCTCCAACACCTCCCTGTCCTCCTTCCTCAGCCCCTTCACAAAGTTCTGCTCATCCTTGAACAGCTCCGCAAATCCTCTTCTGAGGCCCTCAAAGAGCTTCAGTTCATCCCTGCCTGCTTCCACCACCTTCTCCTCCAGCTGGATCACCTCTGCCACCACTGCCTTCTCTGCCTCCACCACCTTCTCTTCAAACTGCACCACCTCAGCCACCAGTGCCCTCTCCACCGCCTCCACCTTCTTCTCCAGCCGTGCAAACAGGGGCTGCTCGGCAGGGCACGTGTTATCTGTCGTGATGAAGTCTGCAAAGTTGAGGCCCACCGACTGTGCAGACCGTTCCAGCTCTGGGATAATGCTTGGTGGGATAGTGCGGCTGCGAGTGTACAACACTGCTCCACCGTACCCGTCCCAGGCGTCGTTGCTGCCCCGATAATAAACAAAGAAGTAATCGTCCTTGGTGCCACTGATGTTTGACGAGATGACAAACCTGCAAAGGGACCATTCGTCCACATTGAAGGGTCACAGATAACAAGGGAAACTTGCATCAGGATAAGGTTTGGGTGCTCATATACAATAAAGAGCACACTCACCGACCTTCCCCTTTTTGTCTATGCCCCCAACAGTATAACCTACATGGGTGGTACCCGAGTCATCTTGGAATAGATGCATATGTTATGTAAACGGAACTTTGCACAATATCCAGCTATGGCTGCTTCCATCAAAATCTTTTTGAATGATTCAGAGCATATGCAATGTTCCCTTCTTCCCCCTCCCATCCCGTTCAACTTACCCGCTTTCCCTCCAAAATCCACCCTCTCCCCAACTCACCAGGCGTCCTAGTAGTGCAGAAAAACGACTTTACAATTCCCGATCTCCCTTCACCCATTCTCTTACCCTCTCCCCCCATTCGCTCTTCACCCAGCCTCCCCTTCCATTCGCCGTCCCCATCCCCACCCCTACCCCTTGCGCCACGTACCAGTCGTCCTGGTAGTGCAGGAACTCGTTGTCGTGGTTGAGCAGCACGCCGGGTCGCACGGGGTCCTGCACGAAGTCCTGCAGCGCGGACCGCGTGAAGAACCCGCCGTCAGGCGTGTTGATGCGCCACGTGATGTCCACGCGGAACTGCCCCTCGCCCGTCGGCTGAAACGTGTGCAGCTGGCAGTCGTACGTGTCGAACGTGGGGTTGAGTCCACTGGAGATGAACCACGGCCCGTCCAGCTTCCCCACGTCGAATTCCGTCACCAGCGCGTCGTCCGGCGGGAGCGGGAAGAGGTTCTCGTCCGCCTTTTGCGGGACGCAGCCGGACTTGGTGATGGCGCAGGCGTTGAAGCGGTCGACGACCTGGTTCTCGAAGAGGTCTCCGCACCCGATCTGGCACTCCGTCTCGTCGGGGCGCCCGTTGCACGACTGCAGGCACGCGATGTTCGCCGCGCACTTCACGTCGCCCAGACACTGCAGCAGCTCCGTTCTGCGTGGTTGTGGTGAAGGAGACGGGAGGAGAGGAAACCAAGGGGGGGGGGGGGAGAAAGGGAAGGAGGCGGGAAGGCATTGAAGAAAGGGGGGAGCGGAAATTTGCGGAAAGGGCACGGCGGGAGACGGGAGCAGAGAACGTGGCAACCGTTCTCGCGCCATCTCGCGGGTGCGACGGAAAGGTCTTGGGCGTATCGCGTGCGGCGTGGAATCCATCAAGAAGGGCTGCCGCCACGACTAGTATGTATGTCCGCGCTGTAGTGGCCATTTTTCTTGTGAACTTAATAACCACCCGATGCTCATTTGGGGTCTCTTTCTTTCTTTTCGAACTTGGAAGAATCTTGGACATCACGCACAAGTCACTTCCTCATAATCATCCCCTCCGGTACGCTCTCGACGGCTCACCTGCACTGGCCCAGCAGGCATGTACACGTCTTGAGCGTGTCGGCCGCGAGCGCCATGCCGCCGCTGCCGCTGAACGGGTCGCTCAGCGCCAGCACGCACGCCAAACCCGCAGCGGCAACCCCCCGCATCAGCCACGAGGAGTCTCGTCCGCGCTCCTCGCTGCTGCCGCTTGCTCGCACCGGCCGTGACGACGCTGGTTGACGAGGAGCGCTGGCGCGAGAGGGTGCGCCGTGTCGCGCAGCGAGTGGCATGCGGCGAAGGCCAACGTACGGCGCAGTTACGTGTGGGTTGTGGAGAGACGGAGTCGGCAGTGGCATGATGGCGTGCATACGCAGGCCAGTGCCCGCGTGAAGGGAGGACAGCGCCATAGCGACGATATCTTGGTTCAGCTGGCGCACAAGCCCGTGGTACCTACTTGGAACGTCGTTGCTATCCTCGTTGAGGCAGCGAAGATTGATGATGAGCGATGGAGGGGCAGCTGTGTGGAAAAAGCAACACAGTGGCAATAAATGTGCCGCAGGGCAGCGAGAGATGCAGGGAGATCCCCGAGGCTGGCCAAGAGAGGATACCACACATGAATCGCGAAACCGTGGCGCAGCGTGCGAGAGCGAAACTGGGCTTTCATTGGCTGAGTGACGACTTGCGAAACTGGTTACAAAGTCCTCCTGGCCGCACTTTTAGATCCGTCCAGCCTTTCGTTCAGGTGCAGTTGACGTGGGCCGTTTACATCCACGTGGAGTTGGCTGACCTGGTCTCGACTCCCTCGGGATCAATGGCCTGTTGCCTTGGGCTTGTGTGGTTGGTTCGGGGGGAAGCCCGAAGCGCCTGTTCTTGAGCAAAGCCCCGCCTATTTCTGGCCAGAAACATGCGTCATCGCTCGAAGAGGCCTCATTACTGTACACGTATTAAGAGAGACTTCTCAAGATAGAAATGTGACCATCACTTTGATTGTACTTCTACAGGCGACTATAAACGTGGTATTGCAGAATTAATCTACAGGTTCACATGCATACTCATAGGTAAATGGATCATCACAGTACGCAGTTTCATAAGTATATATATATCACACCATGCGAACCTTGATGCAAGGCTATCCAGTGAAAAATGGTGGTGGTGGGCTGCCGCGAACCAAGAGTGTTGGGAGATTTCCATTATTATTTTTTGCAAAATATATCATACTCATGGATGCCTTGTGCACAATATGCTGACTTGTCACAACAAAACAGCTGTTTTCTTTTTCCCACCAAGCTCGTCGGGACGGTGTCAGCCCAGTGTGCTTCCCCAACGCAGCCCCTTCTCTTCAAAACCCACGCCCACCTTTGTGGGGTTCGAAAAAGCAAAATGCCTACACGACACAACCCTGCATGGTACAGGGCAGCTCCCTCACTGACAATTTTTGGGCTGCGCCGCGAGCAAGAACCATCGTGCGTGCGATGAGATATTTAGGGCGACGTCAGGCTGTACACTTCTCACACATTCTTGTATCGTGGCTCAGGACGATTCCACACGGTGGAAAGCGGTTTTCAAAGGTCACCGTTTTTCACCGTGACGAAACGAACTTGACCGCAGGAAGCGTACAAAAAGTTGGTTCAGCCTGGCAACGCCCTTATTTAGCCGTTGAGGTCTTCCGATCTCGCATTCAGCAAGCTGACGGGGTCTTCTCTACCCGACACTAGAACTAAAGCCGGACACGGTAACGTGTCTGTGTGTAGAACATCTTAATACTGTAGTACCATCAGTTTGTGATTTATTCATCGCAACCATTCAGATAATCATAGGCCACGGCGCGCTCACGAAAGCTCATTTACTTTATTTGTTTTCATAATCATAGTAGGATCGAGAGTAACCGTCAGCAGCGCCGCGTCAGCAATACGAGTCGACTCGTGTAGATCACATCCTGCTTCGACACGTAGTAGCGCAATCATTGCATTTGCCAATGGCCTCCGCCGGCCACATGCGGCCGCGGAATCGCTGCTCCATCCTCCGCACTTGACGCCCCTCGGGTCTCTCGACTCCAGAGGCGGCGCGTGTGAGCTGTGGCCAGGAAATGGCCGGCGCGCGCCGCCGTGAGAGACGCGTAAAACAGCAGCAGCAGCCGTTGAGTCAACGCCGGAAGCAGCGGCAGCAGCGGCGCGGCGCGCTGGAACTCGCGTGGTGCCTCGCCGCGCTAGCCGCCACGCGCCTCGCCACGCCCTTCGCTATGGTCCACGCCGTGTCTCTCGAGGCCTCGCAATGTGAGATGCCGCCGGTTGTAGTACTTAGCACGGAGTACCGTATAAGTGACCTTGGCGAAGTCATCGGGTCGCAGTGCAACAACCACCTTCCCCGGACTCTTTTCCCAGTATTCCACTTCATCTCCCTCTCTCTCCCCCTCCTCCCCGGTTCTCCTGCCCTCTATCCTCCCCCATCATCATCTTCCCATTCCCCCCTTTCCTTTCCACCACCCATTCCTCTCCCCCTTTTCCGGTCAACACCCCTTCCACCCTCCACTTCTCCCGTTCCCCCATCCCCCAACCGCTCCTCCACACCGCTCCACACACCTCCACACCCCGCAGTGCAGTTCCTACAGGACTGCCAGTCCGCATGGGGGCGGACGTTCCCCGGCTGGAGTGGCGCCAACCCCCGCTGTTCATCTGTTTCCTATATCAGCTGTGACAGTAGCGGGATGATCGTGAGCATGTGAGTTCCGTGCACGGTGCATGCATGGGCACGCACTGCACTGCGCGCCCATGTGGGGAAGATGACGCCCCGCGGCGCTCATGCAGGGGGGATGCGCCCACTGGACGCTCATGCAGGGGGGAAGGGGCTGCGAGTGCGATGCAATGCAATGCTATGCGGTGCAATGCGATGAGATGCGATGGGATGCGTTGATGCATACCCCTATAGAGCAACCATGATATTGAAGTTACCATGGTGTATGCTAAATCATGTGGTGCGATGCATTGTGTTGGTGCAGAGACCTAATGATCAAGGATCTGCAAGGGCCCATTCCCGACTCCATTGCCAACCTCAGGCACCTCAAATTCCTGTACGTGCTCTGCTGTCCCCCACCCCCCACCCCCCTCCTGAGCTGAGCCGAGCCGAGCCGAGCCGAGCCGAGCCGAGCCGAGCTGAGCTAAGCTGAGCTAAGTTGCGTGTCTGGAAGGAAGAATTGGTCTTATGTGGGGCATGATGTTTCAGCCGACTGAATAGTTGCATTTGGCATGCAGGGGGGACCAGTGGAGAAACACAGTGGGGGAGTGGGTACAGGCTGTAAGGCCATTCCCATCGCAACTGTACAGGGTCTCTCCGTCAGATCACAAGTGCTTGGTACTCTGCTCTGTTGCTCCGTCTCCAATCATTCTCCTTTTGCTTCTTTTCCTGCTGTTTTCTCTAGTCCATTCCATCTCAACTCTCTCTCAACCTGTTTCACATTTCTGTCGAATGAACTGTCTGTGTTCCGTGCAACAGAAATTTAAATGAGAATCAGCTCTCAGGCTCAATCCCTTCCTCATTGTACACTCTAACAAAGCTGGAATACCTGTAAGGCCTTTCTTAGGACCCTTGCCTTCACTCTCCCAACTCCCGTCTTTCCTGTCAATCCCCTTGTCCGACCTTTGCTAAAGCCTCCGTACATGCTGTAGTCAAGAATCACCACAATGCCTACTTGTTGTTTCAGCTTTTTTTGTTTGTTTGTTTTTTTCCTGTTATTGTTGTGTTGTTGTTTATGTTAATTATTCTTGTTTGGGTACTTTTGTCGAGATTCACTTTCTTTCATTGCGACCTCCCACTCACCTCGGTTTACTCCCACCGAGTGCTCGCATGTGCACTCGTCATCACGGCAGAGGCCTCTCCGAAAACTCTTTCACGGGCTCCATCCCAGCAGCGATCGGCAACCTTGTGAAGCTCAACGACCTGTATGTACACGCTTCTTGAGGCCTCGCACAACATCTGAGAGGCCTGTAATCCCTCTGCCTTCTTTCTCATGCGTGCATGCCTTGCCTACATGCTACTGCCAACCCTCCTCTCCAGTCTTTTCTCTCCATCATTTGAAGGTAATCTTTTGTTTCGCTCTGTCTTGTTTCTGCTCTGCTCTAAACTCATGAGCCTTCTGTTTCGAGTTGTATATGTATATATGCATATATCCATTCTAGAATATGGAGCTCCCTCTTTGTGCTAGATTGGTCGCTACACTTAACTTCCATAATTTCCACTTTTTTTTTTTTTAATCTTTCTATCCTTTCTTCCCGGTTCATTGTCATCATCGTTCATCCAGGTACCTGTTTCACAACCAGCTCAGCGGCCCAATCCCTGCTGCAATCAGCAACCTCACAAACCTGTTTTACCTGTAATACCGCCTCTGCTTCTCACCCCCTTGAGCCTCCGCCTGTCCATCCTATCACATCCCTCTATGCCATTTTTCTTTTTCTAGCAGCCGTTTTTTCCCCTTCCCAATACAACCCTCCGTTTTCTCCCTCACTTTGCGCCTTTACAGATACATGTATGGTAATCAGCTCACGGGGTCAATACCCGCTGCAATCGGTGACCTTAGGAACCTGAACTACCTGTGAGCTCTCTTTTATGATTCGACTCAAAGTCACCTCTCTGCTCTGCTTTTCTTCTCTGCTTCCTAACGGTCCTCATCGAATGTAATAAATGGTACAAGTGTAAGACAAGTACAATTTAAACTAATTTGCTTCTATGAAGAGGATATCAGCAGGCATGTAAGTGGTGTCCCTGCCCCTCTGTCTCTGCCACTCCCCTCCAATCTCCCCCCTGCTCCTGCTGCATCCTGAAAACCCTCTTGTTCCCTGTCCATCCAACCATCTTCCTCCTTCGACTCTCCATCCCAGTCCATGTCCCACCACCCTCTCCTCTTCTGTACATAAATAGTATTGCATGCGTCATGCCGATGTTACCCCTCTCCTCCCCGCTGCCACTACAATCTCCACCCACTCACGCCACGCATTTCTGGTTATTAGTTGTCCTCCCATACCATATCTTCCTCTTCTGGATCTGTACCTTTTGTTGTCCTGCTACTCCTCTCTTCTCACCTTTCCTCTTGCCTGACTCATTTCGCTCATACCATTTACATTCTTTCCTCTCCTTTCACATCCTCTTCTTTCCTTCGCTCTTTCCTTTCCCCCTCTGTGTAGCTCTTCTCTTTTGCCAATTTGTGCATTTTCGCCCTTAAATTCTCTCCCCACTCCCCTCCCCGCCCCTCGTCTCTCCTCGTCCAACTCGTTGTGGATTAAACCTGAACTCCAACGTACAATCCCCGTGTATGATCTGCCTTTCCCTTCATAACAGAACCGTATCTCTGGAGCCGTCTCAGAACCACCCCTGGTTGCTTCTTGTTGTCTGCCCGTCCTGCAGATCCCTTGAAAGGAATAAGCTCACAGGTTCAATTCCCACTTCCATCAGCAATCTTACAGGCCTCACAAACCTGTAAGCCCTTATAGAATCATTCTGTGCTCATTCAACTGCTGGGTTTGACTGACTCAGGCCAATTAATGCTCTGCCTTTCCTTGTTTACATCAATGCTCTGGCACTCCTCGTTTACTCCGTATCACCCCGTTGATTGTTGTCCCCCATCCACTCACTACAGTCTACTGCCTTATGAATCTTGCCTGCCTGGCCCCCGCATGGTTTACTGCCAATGTGCTGACGTGGGATGTGACATTGTTCGTGGATGGGGTGTACTATTGACTGCTGTCATCACCTCAGGAACGTGCTTTTCTGCCATGGGCCCATCACACCTTGAACCCTCTGCGCATCCATCTCATGCCCCGTTAATGTCCATCTCAAAAACAGAAAACTTAATGACAATCAGCTGACGGGCTCACTCCCTGGTTCGATAGGCAACCTCAAGAACTTGGTGTCTCTGTAAGCCCACTCTTTCCTATCTGCGCCCCTCCTCTCTGCGCTTCTACCTTCCAATTGCTTATCACGAGGTTCGGCCTAATATGAGCCCAACCACTCCATTCAGCCCTTCTCCTCCTCCTCTCCTTCCCATTGCACGTACCACAACTCTCTCTCCTTCCCCGCGCATGACAACGCATGTGCTTCATCTACTGGAGCTTACTCAATGTTACTGCAGCCTTGCACCCACAAACTTACCCACGATTTTTGTTTGTTTGTTTGTTTTTTTTTTTTTTTGTTTTTTTTTTTTTTCTTCTTTGGGTGTAGGGTTAAAAATTGCACTTTTTCATCCCACAGTCCCCTTTCCCCCAGCATGTATTCACTCTCTCGCCTGCCGATGTGCTCTCCTCCAGGGACCTTAGCAGCAACCGCTTGACAGGCCCCATCCCTCCATCCATCAGCGGCTTGAGAAATCTCCGTATCCTGTCAGTATTGCCATGCCATACCACGCCATGCCATGTCAAGCCATCCCAAGCATATCTTGTAGGGGTAATTTCCTGTATCTGCATATTGTCTCATGATGCATGGCTGATCTTCAATACCCCTCGTGACCCCATCCATGCGTCAACCCTGCCTCTTATCACTCCCCTCTACCTCCCAGAAGCCTAGAGAGAGTGTTAGAACCGCATCTTCCTGCTCCCACCCCTCTGTCCGGCAGGCACATGGAGAAGAATGAGTTGGAGGGCAGCTTGCCTGGAAGCCTCTTCACACTCACGAATCTGCTCTGGATGTAAGACGCTGCCACACACCATCACACACCCCATCCCATCCCATCCCATTCCATTCCATCCCATCCCTCTCTCGAGATCATCCCTGGGGTGCTCTCAATCAGACCATGTTCATATCCCTTGCCCTACCATCACACTTCTCTTCATCCACTGCCAGTTAAAGAGCACAGCAGTGCGATACACTGTGGTACAGTGCAGTGCGGTACAGTGCAGTGTGGTGCAGTGCAGTGTGGTGCAGTGCAGTGTGGTACAGTGCATTTCAATCAAACATTTCGTCAGGCTGCCAGAAGTGCAGTGCGGGGAGAAAAGAAGGAGCTTGCTCTAGTTGCAGCAGCATCGGAGCTGCAGCCAACCTGAGAGCATCTCATACAGTGCATCTTTCAATGGCGCGTCCACTGCAATGCACTAAATCTCTGCCTCTCCCCGGTGGCTGTGTGCACGAGTGCAGGGAGCTGAGCATGAACAAGCTCGCAGGGCCTGTGCCCTCCACCATCAGCAAACTGTCCAACCTCTGGTCGCTGTCAGTTGCTCACCTTGCTCTGAGTTGCTTAATGGGGAGCTTACTTGCTCACCTCACTCTATGTCCTGTGTGACTTGTGCTGCATTCCTCCAACAAGCCACGATACCATCCCTGCCCCGGATGCGCCCATCCATGCCTCTACCTCCGTGTGTCTTATGGCCATGTATCACGCATGGCGGCTGTAATCTACGAAACACAAGCGTCCTCTTGCCACCCTTTCTTCTTTGCTGTCTCTCGCTCTCGCTTTGCCTTCCCTTTGCTCTGCCCTTTCCCTCCCTTTCAATGTACCTCACAGTCGCACATCACATACTCGCACATCTCTCGCAATACCACACTACACCGCACTCTATGCCGAGCCAGCCCCTTGCGATTCACCACTTGTTCCAAGGCTAAATTGAAACTGCACGTGGCACCCCTGTTTTTGGCAGACGCCTGCACAGCAACCAACTTGTGGGAACCATCCCTGACACGATACGCAGCCTGACTGCCTTAGTCTACCTGTGAGCCCGCACCGCAATAACAACCATCTCTGCATCCAACGCTGCTGCACTCACTCACCCTTTCCCTCAAGCTGCAAGGTGATTCCCAGAATCCTAAACCTCCAGCAACAAGCACCCAACGTTTCTACTCCATGTGCTCCGGCCGTGCCGTACCTCCCATGCTCTCCAACATTGTATCACAGATGATGCTTGCGTGGCCACAGCTTCCAGTTTTGCACCATCCTTACGCCATAACCCATCGTTCATCTACCACAAGCCATCTCTTATACAGTTGTCTTCTGCTCCTTGTCTTCCCTCCCTATCCACCCAAACCTCCTCGCTTCCCCTGGCCACTGCGTGCCGTGGGCACGGGCATCAGGTCGCTGGCATACAACCAGCTGTATGGCACCTTGCCCGCGTCTCTCTCACAGCTCACGGTTTTGAGGGAATGGTACGCACAGCACAACTAGCACCACTCACTGGCGCGCATGCTGAGTCAATCCTCTTACCCCGGCACTGTGATGTGAGCTATGAGCTGTCATTGATGAGTGCGCACATTACCTTGCTCATACACTCTTGACGCATAACAGTCACAGGCGTATACCGCAATAAACTTCTCTTCAGATTCCTTCTGCATACCAGCTGCCTGTGTTTCTCACACCCCCAACAAACCACCACTCCCACTTCCCTTTGTCTTCCCCTCCCCTTTCCAGTGATCTCTCACACAACTACCTCACAGGTCCTCTTGAAATCATCACAGAGATCAGAATGGACGTGGCAAACAACTACCTCTCGGGTGCAATCTCAGAACCCACCTGCACGCACCACAACATCATCGCCAACTGCTTCGCACTCACCAGTGCGTGCAGCGCTGACCTGCTGCAGAGGCCAGCAGCAGAGTGCGCAGCGTTCTGCGGCATCACCAACACCACTTCTGCGTGTGAAGGCCATGGCACGTGTTATCCGAACGGGCCTAGCTTGGTGCCTACGTGCATGTGGTGTGACCCGGGGTTTTTGCAGCTTCAAGGAAACACCTGCATTGCTGAAGGTACATACGTGCCCTTTGCTCAAAGAAAAAAAATATAGGAAGCTTTGCTTAACCATTGCTGTAGACTGGCAATCACAAGCAGAGTAACAGCATGTGCACTGGAACAAAACACAATCTCTTTTCTTCCTTTCTTCCTCCCCACTGCCTCCCCACCGATCCTTTCAGAGTGGGTCAACACCCTTCCTGTGAGCAGCGCCATTCTCCCGCCCTTCACCATTCTCACCAAGGGCACCAAGCGCGAAACAGCAGGGAAGTTCATGGCAAAGCCAGTCACCCTCTTCGCATACCCGCCCGGCCTGTCCCAAGCCCAGGGATGCGGTGTGGAGCTAGCTTTCGCTGTCAACTTCACCTTCTCCCTCGTTCCCGAGTCTGGCATTATCGGGTCCAACGGATTTGCGTTTGTCATTGCAGCAAAGGCCAAGGTGGGGAGGGGAGACGGCGTGGGGTATGGTGGGGTGGGAGTGCGGAGCCTAGCTGTGGAGTTTGACACGTTTCAGAACGGCAACCACAGCGATGTGAGCCGGCAGCACGTGGGGCTGAATATCAACGGCCTGGATCGATCCTTGGTCGCTGAGGTGTCCCCTTACACACTCACGGACGGCAATGCGTACACGGCATGGGTGGACTATCAGCCTGGGGATCCCGGCACCATGCGGGTGTTTCTAGCTGATTCCAGGACCAAGCCAGAAGAACCTCTATTGCAGGAGGAGTTTTCCCTGTGTGCGGTGCTGCAGGGTGGTGTGCGGCAGGGCGCGTTTTTCTTTGGGTTTGTGGCATCGACCACGGAGAAGCCGTTCCAGCTGCATGGCATAGTGCGCTCCGCCGTGCAAACAGGTCAGGGCGTGTTGGGTGGGGAGACGGGGATGGTGATGGGGATGGTGATGATGATGGGGATGGTGATGGGGATGGTGATGGGGATGGTGATGATGATGGGGATGGGGATGGGGATGGGGATGGGGATGGGGATGGGGATGGGGATGGGTATGTCTTGTCTCTGTATGCCAATCATATGGCTCTGTCTCTAACCTCATTTTGTGTCTCTTGCTGTTTCTTCCTTCGTCCCATGTTTGTGTTTCCACTCGCAGGCTTCTTTACACTCAAGTCAGTCCGCATTAAAGAGCAAGGTGAGCAAACTCTGTCACACATGTAAGCAGCTTTGATATTCGCCATTCAAAACTATTATGCACGTCATCCACATGCCTCTCTCTCCTTCCTTCCCCCACTCCTTCCTCCACCCCTTCCCCCCCTCTCTCACAGCCCGCGGGCTGGCACTATCATCGGGCACATACGCGCCAGCGAGAGCCGGCCCGTTCCTGCGGTATGTGAGCACGGATTATGAACTGGCGTCCAACGATGAAGACTCGTGGCGCATCCGTGACTTCCACACCTGGAACTCCATCGACTTCCTTGGGTGGCCCGTCAAGGATCAGGCCAATTGCAGTGAGTGGCGTGGAATGAGGGTGGCACATCGTGGTTGCAATTTAGAATAAAAGTTTTTGGATACCGGTGCACGTGCACCTTTGTAAATTTGCCGTTCCTCCTTACCCGCATCACATGCCCCACCCACCATTCTTTTACTGCTTCTCCTCAGATGCGTGCTGGGCGTATGCGGTGGTGGCGAGCATAGAAGCAGCGTACGGCATTGCAAGGCATCACAGCGCGCCCCAGCTGTCAGTGGAGCCGCTCTTTGCAGCCATGGGGTTGGCTGATCAAGACAAATGCTCCGCTGGAGGCTCACCCACCGAGGCCTTTGAAAAGCTCGTTGCTCTTGATGCCGGCAGTGGGCTCACCTCGGTCAGTGAATCCGTAAGTTGTGGGTCATGTCAAAATACAGGAGGCAGTGAGACTAGTCTTTACAGCCAGCCATCTGAGTTGCTGGTCCAGACAAATGCTTGGCTTCCTTGGAGAATCTGTCTCTCTTGATGCTGGGAGTGGGCTGACTGGGGTCAGTGAATTGGTAAGTTGAGGAGGGTTAGAGTTGTTTGATGAGTGATGTGAGGTGAGGTAGAGGTATGAGAGTGCATGCAAAAACATTTGAAGTTGAGATAGAGGTATGAGGGTGAATGCAATCCCTTGTTTTTCCTGCTTTAAGAAGTTCAGATAGGTTGAAGCACCTTATGAGAAGCAGGAGCAGTGCAGGCAGGTGTTGGCATTTGAGCGACATGCATGCAGTTCGAGGGACATGTGCAGCCCATGTTGACACGCAGTTATCAGCATCTTTTTTTTCTCCCAACAACCCCTGTGCGCTCTTGTCTGATCTGATCTGATCTGCAGGCAACAAAGTACCCCATCCAGGGATTTGAGCGCACATCATTCAAGGGGTATGTGGGGCTCATGCTGGCAGTGCGGCGGCAGCCAGTTGTGGTTCACATTGAAGCCTCTGCTGACACGTTTGTCAGCTACGACGGGGTGAGTCCCTGCAATTGCAACACTCACTTGCAAACTGACATTTGTTCATTCATATGTCTTCATTGCAATCCCTCGTGCTTTAACTTGGTCTGCTTGAACTTCAATGCAATGCCAGCATAGGTGACTATACCTCTCCTTGCGTCTGCCTCTATTTTTTTTCTTCAGACGTTCAAGTACCAGGATCCTGAGTGCTACACGGGCAATCTGAACCACGTTGTACTCGTTGTAGGCTACTTTATTAATAGAAACGATGGCAGCCAGAACCGCATTGCCCCGCCGTTTTGGATCATCCGCAACTCGTGGGGAGAGGAGTGGGGCGACAGGGGCCACATGCGCATGGACATTCAGGGAGGGGATGGCGTGTGTGGCATCAACGTGCTGCCTGGCATCTACCCCATTGTCAAGAGTGAGACACTTATTCCAACTTCTGGTCTTACTTTAACTAAAGATGGCTAGTCTGCGAGGAACATACACACCGACTAGTACTTACCTTCCTTGTACCCACCTACTAGGGTGACTTGAGTTGCACAGTCGCAGTCCGGTTCCCTCTGTGTTACAACCTTGCAGCTTCCATCTCAATGCACCTCCCTCCCTCACATGCATCGTCCCTGTCTTTTCTTCTCCAGTCCCGGGGGACCCGTGCAGCAGCAACAGCTACAGGGGCGACCAGGATATGTCTGGCATGAACCCGTGCGGTCGGTTCAGGTGCAATGCGGTTGACGACACCAGCTATACCTGCACCTGCACCATAGAAGGAGCTGCCCGGCAGCCGTTTGTTGAGGCTGACAACGGGAATGGCGCCAGCACGTGTGCTTATGGTGAGCTGGAAGGTTCTACCGGGTACTGGGTACTGGTGTGCTAGGTTGCAACAGCACTGCCGCGCAGCACCTGCTGTGGCTGCAGCACCGGCAGGTTCAGTTCATACTAGTGAGAGTCGGAAGGAGCGGAGGTGGTAGGGGAGGCGAGGGAGCATTGGAACCCCACACTTGTGGCCCCATTTTCCTTAATCTTCTCCTCTATGTCCCATCCCCGATGCTATCTATCCATGACCACCCCAATGCCATGGCACCATCAGTGGACGTGTGTGGGTCGTACTTCAAGAACCCCTGCTACGTGGGCACATGCATTAACGACGGCAGAGGCTCCTACTCCTGCATCTGCCCTCCCAACCACGTTGAAAGCACCACTGTCTATGACACCCCCACCTGCGACCCAGGTAAAAAGTTGCTCTATTGTTTGGCAGTGTGCGTTTCTCCTGTTCTCAATCTCCTTTTGTTTTCATCCCAAGTCTGTACTGTATGTCATACCACAATTTTTGAGAGTTGGTGTAACCTGAATATGCACAATCTCCAAACTTGCCTCCTTTACGTGACGTCTCCATCTCCCTGCTTCACTATCTCTCTACGTGCTTTCCAGTCAACACCACAGCCACCAGCATGACAGTCAGCGGAGTCAACTGGTGGTGCTCAGATATCTATCCCCTTGTCGGCCTCTCACTGGCTGATTTCACACTCCAAAATGCGGTAAGGGCTGGGTAAATGAATGGGATTAGAAGGCTCGCCGTCATTCCATTCGCTTTTTTTCCCCCCTGCTCCAACTGGCCTTCTACATATCACCGCACTTTCATCAATCTCCCATGCTTTACTGCTCCATGTCTGAGACACTTCACTTGGTCTCATGCATTCTTGTTGCTCCATGTTATGTTCGCATTGCATTGGAATTGTGTACGAAGCTTTGTATACCTCACGCCCATGCAAGGTGCGGTAAGACCTTCTCTCACCATGCCCCTTTTCCTCACATGTGCGTCACATCACAACAACTGCAGGCAGTGGACTGCAGCGCGCCATTGCCCAAGGGCACCGTCCTCCAATTGGCTGCCACGCCCACCACACCCTGCACTGCCTTCTTCTACACCCTCCATGTGAGATGCCATACCATGCCCTCGGGATTGCACCAGCTTTTGATGCGCCTCAAGTGCCTTTTCTTCTCCCTCTCCATGTGATGCGATTCCAGTTGGATCCCACCAGCCATACCATGCACACCAAGTCGTCCCAATTAGTGCCATCCCACGCTAGATCCAATGCTACGTGACATTCCCAATGCCCAGTGCGCTATGTATGTGTAACCAGCACATGCAGCCTACCTCTCTGTTCCCCACCATGTTCAACCATGCACACACCATGCTCCAGGGAGACCTCTGTTCAACCATTGCGGATCAGACCAACTTGGATGAAGCCTCCCTGTCTGCGCTCAACCCCGGGCTTGACTGCTCCACGCCCATCAAGGCGGGCCGTTCCGTGTGCATCGAGCGCAACGCCGCATTCGCCTTCACTGTCCCTGAGTGTGTGAAGCACGGCATGCTCACGCCGCAAGACACTTGCGAGCGGCTGCTTCAGAGAACTGTGAACGAGCCTAACCTGAGCGCAGAGCACTGGACCGAGCTCTACCGCAACAACCCCGGCCTGACTTGCTCCGACAACATCCCTGCCTCTGCCTCTGTTGTTGGCAGCAAGATTGGCGTGCAGGTGAGGTCTTGTGATGGGCAGGACAGAGGCAAGGGAGGGAGGAAACGGAAGGGAACAGCTGATGTGGACAAGGATGGTTGTGCTCTGTCTGCTGACAGTGCCCACCTGGGGCAGGGTGCTCTTCTTGCTGCTCGCCATTTTGTTTTATTTCCTTTCTTTTTTCTTTTCCTTTCTTTCCTTTCTTTCTTCTTTCCTTTCTTTCCTTTCCTTTCTTTTTTCTTTTTTTGATTTCTGGCCAGGCCTTGTCATGTTTAGGTTTCTTTGACTTCCTTCTCATTTCATGTGCTTTGCACTCGCACCTGGGCATCTTTCTGTTCCAGGTGTGCCTTAGGGCAGATTATTGGTCATTCAGATTGGGCTTCTGCAAGAAGGGAAGGGTCAAGCCAGTCTCACCATCAATGGCGTGTTCAGCTGCTTACCGATTTTACGGCGGAACTACCACCACAGCTATTTCAAATTTCTATGAGTATAATGCGCGGTCCTGCTCTGGAACTGTAGGAGATAAATATATTTGTGTGCCAGCATCATACTGACACTTCAACCTCTCGAATGCTGTAAGAATGACGTGTGAATATCATATTTGTTCATAAACCCAATTGTTCATTGCCAACAGAGTTTGCATCAAGGAAATATTATTGCATGACAAAGAGAGGTACCATTTGATTCAGCTACATTAAACACCCGGATACAGGGCTCAGGTTATCAGTGTAATTTACCCTTCTACACTGATTACAAGGGTGAAATTTTGGGTCTACACTGATGTGCTGGGGTAATTTTTTTATGAGTTAGTGTTACACTGATCAGTAAGTGTATCGATGTAGGCCACACTGATGCCTTGGGGTAAAGTTTCCCTTAGCGAGGATTACACTGAAGAGCGTACACGGACCCCCACACCCACCCCCCCCCTCCCCCCCCCCACCCGCCCCCCCCCCCCTCCCCCCCCTTCCCCACAAACAATCGGTCGAGGGGGAGGGGAGGCGAAACTCTCGCCAATTTCGTAAGTCCTCCCCCCCTTCCCCCCCCGCCCCTCACAAACAATCGATCGAGGGGGAAGGGGAGGCGAAATTGTCGCCAATTTCGTAAGTCCTCCCCTTCCCCCCCGCCCCTCACAAACAATCGATCGAGGGGGAAGGGGAGGCGAAATTGTCGCCAATTTCGTAAGTCCTCCCCTTCCCCCCCGCCCCTTTCAAACAATCGATCGAGGGGGAAGGGGAGGCGAAATTGTCGCCAATTTCGTAAGTCCTCCCCTTCCCCCCCGCCCCTCACAAACAATCGATTGAGGGGGCAGGGGACCTGGGAGGCAGATAACTTTCTCGCCACCTGTCATACACACCTAATTTACACATGGTCAGTGCTTGAAATAAAACCACACTGATGATGCAGGGTAAAAATTTCAAAACCTGATGTTACACTGCTCTATCAGTGTAATGGAAAAGTACACACTGCCCATAAGGGTTTTTGAAAAAGCTACACTGCCAATCATGAGTAGGCCAAAACCAAACCTGAGCCCTGCCCGGATAGAAGACCCCCTCCCGGTCTATATTAAGAGGAGGGGTATTCTGTTTGTGTCAGTTGTAGTTGTACCCCTATACGGCTGAAAACATAATTGTACAGTATCTCTATTTGTCATTTTATGTGCATTTATGAGGACCCAACAACCCACGTTTACCTTTTTGGGATTTTTTGTATTTGCGAAGTAAAAATATTACAATGTAGCATAATTACGCAAGGAAAAGGAGTGGAAACGGGAAGAGAGGAGAAAAGGAGGAATAACGTGAGTAGAAAAAAGGAGAGAGGAAGAAAGAAGGAGGGGAATAGGGGAAAAATGATAGGAGGAAGAAAAACAGGGAAGAAGGAAGAAAAAGCAGCACACACAACCCCAAGAAAAATCGAATAGCACACACATTTAAAACACCATCAAGCCCTCCCATCAAAGCACCCCAACTGCACTCCCATCGAACCAAACCTCCCCCCCTAAACCCACTCCCTAAACCCGCATGTCTACCAAGTATGGTGCATCCGCCCACGGAGCATCCCATCCCATCTCCTCCTCAACATCCTCCCGCTCCACCCAAACAGCCTCTGGGCCTCTCATCATCGACGCCGCGCGTAACAAGATCAAATAAGCCGCTTTACCTTTTTGGGGTGACAAAGACGAGATCTTTGGCCGTTGAATGTTTCTGAATTGTTGATCTGACACACAGTGAGCTGGCGAGATCGTGCACTACAGTACAGTGCCCTAGACTAAGTGGAACCGCTCTGACCTGCCGGGATGAAACCCTCCTTTCCAGCTCGCTTGTGCCATGTGTTGTTGGAGCAGGCTTGCTCCTCCCTTCCAGAATCCACACCCAGCCCAGCAAAGCACAGGGCCATCATGTGTCTGAAGGTACATATTTATATTGTACCTAACTGTTTGAGATTTTTTTCCGCACTTATCCACATAATCATAGGCCACGGCGCGCTCACGTAAGCTATTGTATTTATTATTACGATTATTATTATTTTCACAAACGTAGTAGGATCGAGTATAACCGTCCGTCAGCAGCGCCGCGTCAGCAACTCGACGTACCGTGTAGATTTCACCCGACACGTAGTAGCGCAATCAATACATTTCCCAATGGCCTCCGCCGGTCACATGCCGCCGCAGAACCGCTGCTCCATTCTCCGCGCTTGGCGTCACTCGGGTATCTCGCCTCCAGAGGTCGCGGCGCGTGTGAGCTGCAGTCAGGAAATGGCCGGCTCGCGCCGACGTGAGAGACGCGTAGAACAGCAGCAACTGCCGCAGCGGCCGTTGAGTCAACACCGGAAGCAGCGGCGGCAGCAGCGGCGCGGCGCGCTGGGACTCGCGTGGTGCCTCGCCGCGCTAGCCGCCACGAGCCTCGCCACGCCTTTCGCCGTGGTCCACGCCGTGTCGCTCGAAGCCTCGCAATGTGAGTGGGCGCTGCTTCGTTGTAGTTGGTACCTAGTACTACGTGGCGGTCGCCGCAACCAGCGCCGCTTCCCGTTCCACCTTCTTAAAACCCAGGGTCCACAGGTTTCAAAGGTAGGAAGGATGGTTGGACTTTGTGACAAAACCAAAGGTAGGAAGGATGAGGCAACTTCGGGAAACTTGAGACCCCGGTTTTAAGCCCACCTCCGCCCCCGCCCAACAGCACCACCCCTCCCAGGCGCTACCGCACCCCAGCACCACCACCCTCTCCTTTTTTCCAACCCCCTACCTCCTCCCCCCCCTCTTCCACCCTCCGCCCCTACCGCCGTCGTCTCCCTTCTCTCCTTGCTCTCTCTGTCCTCTCATTCCCCCTCCACTCCAAAACTCCTCTCCCTCGGCTCCTACCAGCACCCCCTTTCCCCTTTCATCCCCCCCGTCCTCCCCATCCCCCTCCTCTACACACCCCACGTGGCCGCGCCGCAGCATGTGGCATCCAGAGTTGCTCCATATCCTTTCCTTGACAACTCCCCGTAGGACTGCCACACGCCATGAGTTCCCGCTGCAGCACAGGAGAGAGCAACACACCGCCCTCCACCACTGCAAACTCCGCCCCCAACCAACGCCCCCTTCCCCTCCCCTCCCTCCCCCTTCGTCCCTGTCATCCTCCACACCCCTCCACACCCCTCCACACACCTCCACACCCCGCAGTGCAGTTCCTACAGGACTGCCAGTCCGCATGGGGGCGGACGTTTCCCGGCTGGAGTGGCGCCAACCCTGACTGCTCAACCATGCCCTATATCGACTGCGACAGTACGGGCATGATCGTGGACATGTGAGTTCCGTGCGTGCGCACTGCATTCGCGTGCATTTCGTCGCCATCTGGGAGGATGACACCCAGGGGCTCTGGTGCAGGGAGGATTTCTCCCCTGCGCAGCGCGCCCACGCAGGGGAACAGATGCCCTCTCTGCGCGCCCGAGCAGGGGGAATGCTTGCATTTGCGCCCATTGCACCTCCTGGCCGCCTCATGCTCTGTGTTTGGGCATCATTTTGAACCCTTTACTGCCCCCCTCTCATGGTAGTCATGTACTGGTTTGCGTGGCATGGAATGCGATGCAATGCGGTTCAATGCTGTGGGATGTGATGTGATGCGGTGCGATGCAATGCAATGTTGTGCGATTTGTTGCACTGCGATGCGATGTGTTGGTGCAGGTTCCTATGGGGCAAGAATCTGCAAGGGCCTATCCCCGAGTCCATTGGCGACCTCAGGAACGTCAACTATCTGTACGCACTGCGTTCCCCTCCCCCCCTTTGAGCTGCCTGCCCTGCACTGATCTCATTTGGAACATGATGTACTTTCAGTTCACTCAATATTTGCATTCGGCGTGCGGAACAGTGGAGAGACGAAGAGGGGAGCTGAGAGGTGTGGTGGTGGGGGGAGTGATAGGCGAGGAACACTGGGAAATGGGGTTGGGGAGTTGCTTCAGCAGGCGATAGTTGTGTGGGAGGGAGGGGAGGAGGATGGGCTCTGGTCACTACGTGGCTGCTCAGGCGCCTCAAAGTCTCGGGGTGGGTATTGAGACGTCTCAAAACTGGGTGGGTACAGTGTGTACCGTGCAGCGAAGGACGTGATGAGAAGCCTTGATGGGGAGGTGTGCTGGCAGAGCAGCAGGGAGAGTTATGGTATGCATGCGTGGGGTGAGAAGAGGCGAACAGCACGGGAGTCCTGATTGAGAGCTAAGATGGCATGGTACGAATGCTGGAGGTCACAAACAGTTTCGTCTCATGCATGCACCATGGTGTGCTATGAAAATGAATAGAAGATTATGGATGTCGGTTTTTCTTCCCCACCCATCACCTCACTCATCCTCGACATTTCCTGTCCTCACTTTCCCCACCCATTCCCACTCCCCCCGCCTATCACATACCCCATTCATGTTCATCGTGGCAGAAATTTCGCGAGCAACAGGTTCACGGGGTCAATACCAGCTGCCATTAGCAACCTGGGCAAGCTCACAGAACTGTGAGGCCGCTCCCATCACAACTGTACAAGCCGTCTCCAGTCAGATCAGAACTGCTTGGCTACTCTGCTTTGTTGCTCGCTCCAGTCTCCACCCTGTCCCTCCTATCCAATCAAATCCGTCTCCCCTTGCCACTTGTCATGTCAGTGTTCTCTCAACCATGCCAGCTCAACTCTCTAAATCCCAGACCCTCTTAACGTTTCTCCGTTCCTCTCATGAATGCCCTGTTTGTGTCCGTTCCCTTGGAATAGAAATTTAAATGAAAACCAGCTCTCAGGCTCAATCCCTTCCTCGCTGTACACTCTAACAAACCTGGGATATCTGTAAGGCACTTTTCCATGACCCTTCTCCTCATTCTCTTAAACCCCGTCTTTCCCGTCAATCCCCTTGCCCATCTACGTTGCGGAAGACGCGTCTAGCGTCTTAGACGCGTCCGTCTAGACGCAGCGTCTAAGACGCTGGACGCAATTTAGGCCAGATTAGACGCAGGTTTAGACGAAAGCCCAGGCAGGCCAAAAAAAGGTTGGGGCAGCCTAAAAAAACTTCTGTTGGGCATGGGGAGGGTGGGGGACATGCACATATGTCACAATTGGGTGAAATTTTCCCCGTACCATAACTTTTTTCCCATATTTTTTTTTTCCAGGCTGCCCAAACAATTTTAGACCAAGCGTCTAGCGTCTAAATGTGCGTCTTGCGTCTAGCGTCTAGACGCTGCGTCTAGACGCTAGACGCAAGACGCGTCTTGCGTCTTCCGCAACATAGTTGCCCATCCGTGCTATAGCCTCCACACGTTCTGGACTGGAAACAACAATGACCTCTGAATGCCTACGTGTTGCTTAATTCTTCAACAATATTAAGTAATTAAACAGAAGAATTTGTGTGGCAGTTTTTGTCTGTAGTTTCTTCCTTTCGATAGGAGCTCTACCTCACCTTTTGTGTCTTCCCACCGACTGCCCTCATGTGCATGAGTCGCATCATGGCAGAGGGCTGTCCGACAATCACCTCACAGGCTCCATCTCAGCTGCAATCGGGAATCTCACAAGACTAAACGGCCTGTACATCTCATCTCCCAACACATGAAAGGCCTGTTTGCCCTCTGCTTTCCTTGTCATGCTGCCCATTCAACCCTCCTCTCCATTCTGTGTTCGCCTTCTTCTTCCCCCTTCTTTTTTCAACACTTGTCTTCCATCATGAGTCTTTTGCTCTCTCTTTTAAAGTCCATAACTGTATGTTGGAATGTTGAGTCTCCTCTTGGTGCTGATCTGCTGCCGCTCCTCCCAACTGCTGCCGTTTCCAATCCTTTCAGCTGAGAAGGTCCTCCCAGTTCAGTTCTTTCTTTCTCCCGGTTGTCATCATGTCTCAGATACCTGCTCAACAATCAGCTCAGCGGCCCAATCCCCGCTGCAATCAGCAACCTCACAAATCTGGTCTTCCTGTAAGGCCCCCTACACCCCTCTCCGGCCTCCACCGATTCACCGTCTCGCACCTCTTTTTGCCAAGCACTTATTTGGGTATCAGTCTTTCTCTTACCCTTTTATTTGAATAAAAATCTCCGGTCCTTCTCTCACCTCGCACCCCTCCTCATTCACACCCTTTTCAGGTACATGCATGAGAATCAGCTCACGGGTTCAATACCCGCTGCAATCGGCGACCTTAGAAACCTGCACCACTTGTGAGCACTCGCTCTCTTTTGAGTCGGCTCAAAGTCACCTCTCTGCTCTGCTTTTCTTCTGCGCTTCCCCTGTCTCTGTCCCTGCCCCTCTCTCTCTGCCACTCCTCTCCAATCTCACCTCTGTCTCCAACTCAAAATCACCTCGTGTTATTGTCTGCCCATCCTGCAGATCCCTTGAAAGGAATAAACTCACGGGTTCAATTCCCACTTCCATCGGCAATCTTACAGGCCTTTCAAACCTGTAAGCCCTCATAGCTTCATTCTGCACTCAACTAACTTCCATATGACAAAGACAGGTCAATTCGTGCTCTGCTCTGCCCCTCCTCTTTATTCCGTTTCATCCTTGGCTGCCCCTATATTTCCCTGATCTCTTTGACTCACTGTAGCTTACTGGCTTACGAGCCTTGCTTGTCTAGCCCGGTCCATCCGTTACTGTGGGAAGTGCCACTCAAGGACTGCTATAGTGCTCATGTGAGATGCGATGTTGTTCTTGGCTGGGGTGTGCTATTGTCTGCCTGCCTGCCCACATCCCAACAATATTTTTCCATAATTCTGCCATTGGCCCATCACAGCTTGAGCCCTCTGCGCCTCTGCCTGTATCCATTGCATGCCCCATTCATGTGTATTGCAACAACAGGGTGGTTTCTGACAATCAGCTCACAGGCTCAATCCCTGCTTCAATCGGCAACCTCACAAACCTGATATACCTGTAAGCCCACTCTTCCCTATCTCCACCCCTCCTCTCCGAACCTGCACCTCCCAGCTGTAGATGACTAGGTTCACTCCGTGCTCAACCACTCCATTCAGCACTCCTTTTTTTTTGCCTCTCCGTCCCAGTCCAATCCCATTCCTTCAGTATTCTGAGTTACTTCTGAGAACTTCCAAATGTTACATCAAACAAGCTAGACTGTTCACTTCAATCGACTCAAAACACACCTGACTCCTAGAAATCTTTACATTCCATGATTCGTTTTTCCCCACCGTGTCGTCACTCTCTCGCCCGCCCATGTGCTCTGCTTTCTGCTGCAGGGACCTTAGCAGCAACCATTTGACAGGCCCCATCCCTCCGTCCATCAGCGGCTTGAGAAGTCTCCGTGGCCTGTCAGTATTACTATGCATATCATACTCATGGGATGACGCATGGCTGATCTTCAATGCGCCGCCTGACCCCATTCATGCCTCACATCACAACGTACGTACTATTACTCCCTCTATCCGGCAGAAACCTTGAGAAGAACGAGTTGGAAGGTGGCCTGCCGGAAAGCATCTCCACACTCACGAATCTGCTGTGGCTGTAAGACGCTTCCATGCATCCTCACACACTCCTTGGCGTTCCATTCCATCCCATCCCATCCCATCCCATCCCATCCCATCCCATCCCATCCCATCCCATTCCATCCAGCCCAGCCCAGCCCTACCCGGATTGTGTCTGTTGTGCTCTCAAGCAAGCCACTGTCGCATTGCTTTCCCTACTGCCACCGCGCTGCCCTTCGTCCGCCAGCTACTGAGCGTGGCGTGCAGTGCGGTACAGTGCAGTGCACTAAATCTCTGCCTCTCTCCGTTGCTGTGTGCACGAGTGCAGGGAGCTGAGCATGAACAAGCTCTCGGGACCTGTTCCCTCCACAGTCAGCAAGCTCTCAAAGCTCTGGTCGCTGTGAGTTGCTGTTTCCCACGCTGCTACATGGACAGCTGTCCTGTGTCATGTGCATTCCCTCGCTCACCAACGTTCGTCTGCCCTGACCCCCGCATGCCATACCTCCAAGCATCCACGCTGTTCATGTATCCATACTTGTTATGGCGATGTGATGTATCACGCATGGCAGCTGTTGTATATTGAGATCGATGGGCTTTGTGAAAGCTTCACTCCCACGGCCTCTATCAGTAAAATTGAATGCACACAGCACACATGCATGCTCTTGCAGACTGTGTTATCGTTTTTGCTTTTGCTTCTCTTTCCCTTTCACTTTTCCTTGCTTTCACGTTGCTCGCCCTTCGATTGTTTCTCGCAGCAGCGTAACACTTACTTGCATCTTTTCTGCAATACCACACTACACCGCAATCTATGCCAAGCTCGCCCCTCGCGATTCACCCAATCCTAACTCTCAAGCCGAAGGTTAAACTGCACTCGGCACACCATCTTCCTTCCTATCGCCTGCAGACGGATGCACAGCAACCATCTAGCGGGAACCATCCCTGACACCATAGGCACCCTCACTGGCCTGCTCTACCTGTGAGCCTGCAACCACAACCTTCCCTGCTTCTCACCTCACTGCAATCGCTTTCTCGTTCTCGCGCACACCTTGTCTCCTGACCTTCTGGGTGTTTTCCAGAACGCCTAGCGTGCCTAGTCCAACCAATCCAGGTGCCCCTGCTGTCCCACGCCCATGGCAGCAGGTCACTCGCATACAACCAGCTGTATGGCACCTTACCCGCGTCACTCTCCAAGCTACCGGCGCTCAACAAATGGTACATCTGAACGTTGCTCTGCGCAACATATGTAGTAATACAGTCGTCTCATTCCATCACCACCATTGAGAGACACCCATGGGGACTTGCTTTATATGGATGCAAGATTCCATATGGGAGCAAGCACACCGTTTCTTAACTCTTTTTTGAGTCCAAGTGCTTGAGCCTCAGGGCTCCCCCTCCTCCTCCTCGTCCTCCTCCTCCTCCACCTCCTCCTCCTCCTCCTCCTCCTCCTCCTCCTCCTCCTCCTCCTCCTCCTCCTCCTCCTCCTCCTCCTCCTCCTCCTCCTCCTCCTCCTCCTCCTCCTCCTCCTTCATTCCCCTTTTGAAATAGTTCACATCCGTATAATCATCTTCTCTTCAGATTCCTTTTGCATACCTGCTGCCCCCAACCCACCACCACTTCCACTTCCCTTTCCTCTTTCCCTCCCCTTTCCAGTGACCTCTCACACAACTACCTCACAGGTCCTCTGAAAATCATCTCAGAGTTTAATATGGACCTGGCAAACAACTACCTCTCGGGTGCTATCTTGGACCCCACCTGCAGTCAACACAACATCATCGCCAATTGCTTCACCCTCAACAACGCGTGCAGCGCTGACCTGCTGCAGAGGCCAGCAGCGGAGTGTGCAGCGTTCTGCTGTGGCATCACCAACGCTACATCAGCGTGTGAAGGCCATGGGACTTGCTACCCGGACGGGCCTAGCTTGGTGCCCACGTGCATGTGGTGTGACTCGGGGTTTTTGCAGCTTCCAGGAAACACCTGCGCTACTCAAGGTACACAAGTATATACGACCTTTCGCTAAAGGAAAACATAGATCTGCTCTTTTCTGATGCATGGGCATCACAAGCAAAGTAGCAGCACATGCATGGGAACAAAACGCCATCTTTCTGCTGCCCACCTTTTCCCCCACTTTGCCCCCTTCGCATGCACGTCCTTTCAGACTGGATCAACACCCTTCCTGTGAGCAGCGCCATTCTCCCGCCCTTCACCATTCTCACCAAGGGCACCAAGCGCGAAACAGCAGGGAAGTTCATGGCAAGGCCAGTCACCCTCTTCGCATACCCGCCCGGCCTGTCCCAGACCACCCAGGGATGCGGTGTGGAGCTGGCTTTCTCAGTCAACTTCACCTTCTCCCTCGTTCCCGAGTCTGGCATTACTGGGTCCAATGGCTTTGCGTTTGTAATCGCAGCAAAGGCCAAGGTGGGGAGGGGAGACGGCGTGGGGTATGGCGGGGTGGGAGCACGGAGTCTAGCGGTGGAGTTTGACACGTTTCAGAACGGCAACCACAGCGATGTGAGCCGGCAGCACGTGGGGCTCAATATCAACGGCCTGGATCGATCCTTGGTTGCTGAGGTGTCCCCTTACACACTCACAGATGGCAATGCATACACAGCATGGGTGGACTATGAACCTGGGCCTGGGTATCCTGGGGATCCCGGCACCATGCGGGTGTTTCTAGCTGGGTCCATGACAAAGCCAGAGGAGCCGTTGCTACAGCAGGATTTGTCTCTGTGTGCGGTGCTTCAGGGTGGTGTGCGGCAGGGCGCGTTTTACTTTGGTTTTGTGGCGTCCACTACTATGAAGCCATTCCAGCTGCATGGCATTGTGCGCTCTGCCATGCAAACAGGTCAGAAAGGGATGATAGAGTGGGGTGTTGCGGATGGGGAGATGGGGATGGGGATGAGGATGGGGATGAGGATGGGGATGAGGATGGGGACTGTTATTTGTACGGTGAAAGCATCTACCATACATGGATGGTGGGTGGTGGTGTTGCGATAGTGATGATGGTGACGGAACTGATGGTTGACTTTGGTAGCGTGATTGAACGATCTTGTCTTTTTGTTGCCGGCCAGTCATGTGGCTCTCTTCTGATCGTCATCTTTTCTCTCTTGCTATTTCTTTCTTCGTTTCGCGAGTGTATTCTCACTCACAGGCATTTTTCCACTCAAGTCAGTCCGCATTAAAGAGCAAGGTGAGCTAAAGCTTGCTCTTTCTCCCACACAACAAACAATCGTGATATTGACCATTAGAACCAACTGTCGAAAGACTTGCACTAGGGATCCCCGATTGGTCCTAGCGGGGTTACGGACATGTTAGCCGGGGGCGGTTGAGGGGCACTCACCCACTACACAAACAAGTTCTTTTATCCTAGCGGTTTAGTGGCTGGGATTCTGACATGGTATTTAAGCGAAAGGTCTCGGGTTTGAATCCACGTGTACGCACATGCTGTCGAATGTGCTGTGCCGTGTTCTGAGCCCCCCTGTGTGGGGGTTGTCAAGAGACCTGCACTGGGGATCCCCATTTGATCGTAGGAGGTTACAGGCATGTTAGCCCTGGGGGGGTTTGGGCGCAGTCACCAGCTACAAAAACAAACCCTTTTGTCGGTTTAGAAGCTGAAATTCTGACACCAACATTTGAGGAAAAACCGCCATCTCTGTACTTCTTCCACACCTCCCTCCCTTCACCCAGCCCGCGGCCTCGCCCTCTCATCGGTCACATACGCCCCAGCTAAAGCTAGCCCTTTTCTACGATATGTGAGCACGGATTATGAACTGGCCTCCAACGATGAAGACTCGTGGCGCATCCGTGACTTCCACACTTGGAACTCCATCGACTTCCTCGGGTGGCCCGTCAAGGATCAGGCCAATTGCAGTGAGTGGCGTGGAATGAGGGTGGCACATCGTGGTTGCAATTTAGAATAAAAGTTTTTGGATACCGGTGCACGTGCACCTTTGTAAATTTGCCGTTCCTCCTTACCCGCATCACATGCCCCACCCACCATTCTTTTACTGCTTCTCCTCAGATGCGTGCTGGGCGTATGCGGTGGTGGCGAGCATAGAAGCAGCGTACGGCATTGCAAGGCATCACAGCGCGCCCCAGCTGTCAGTGGAGCCGCTCTTTGCAGCCATGGGGTTGGCTGATCAAGACAAATGCTCCGCTGGAGGCTCACCCACCGAGGCCTTTGAAAAGCTCGTTGCTCTTGATGCCGGCAGTGGGCTCACCTCGGTCAGTGAATCCGTAAGTTGTGGGTCATGTCAAAATACAGGAGGCAGTGAGACTAGTCTTTACAGCCAGCCATCTGAGTTGCTGGTCCAGACAAATGCTCGGCTTCCTTGGAGAATCTGTCTCTCTTGATGCTGGGAGTGGGCTGACTGGGGTCAGTGAATTGGTAAGTTGAGGAGGGTTAGAGTTGTTTGATGAGTGATGTGAGGTGAGGTAGAGGTATGAGAGTGCATGCAAAAACATTTGAAGTTGAGATAGAGGTATGAGGGTGAATGCAATCCCTTGTTTTTCCTGCTTTAAGAAGTTCAGATAGGTTGAAGCACCTTATGAGAAGCAGGAGCAGTGCAGGCAGGTGTTGGCATTTGAGCGACATGCATGCAGTTCGAGGGACATGTGCAGCCCATGTTGACACGCAGTTATCAGCATCTTTTTTTTCTCCCAACAACCCCTGTGCGCTCTTGTCTGATCTGATCTGATCTGCAGGCAACAAAGTACCCCATCCAGGGATTTGAGCGCACATCATTCAAGGGGTATGTGGGGCTCATGCTGGCAGTGCGGCGGCAGCCAGTTGTGGTTCACATTGAAGCCTCTGCTGACACGTTTGTCAGCTACGACGGGGTGAGTCCCTGCAATTGCAACACTCACTTGCAAACTGACATTTGTTCATTCATATGTCTTCATTGCAATCCCTCGTGCTTTAACTTGGTCTGCTTGAACTTCAATGCAATGCCAGCATAGGTGACTATACCTCTCCTTGCGTCTGCCTCTATTTTTTTTCTTCAGACGTTCAAGTACCAGGATCCTGAGTGCTACACGGGCAATCTGAACCACGTTGTACTCGTTGTAGGCTACTTTATTAATAGAAACGATGGCAGCCAGAACCGCATTGCCCCGCCGTTTTGGATCATCCGCAACTCGTGGGGAGAGGAGTGGGGCGACAGGGGCCACATGCGCATGGACATTCAGGGAGGGGATGGCGTGTGTGGCATCAACGTGCTGCCTGGCATCTACCCCATTGTCAAGAGTGAGACACTTATTCCAACTTCTGGTCTTACTTTAACTAAAGATGGCTAGTCTGCGAGGAACATACACACCGACTAGTACTTACCTTCCTTGTACCCACCTACTAGGGTGACTTGAGTTGCACAGTCGCAGTCCGGTTCCCTCTGTGTTACAACCTTGCAGCTTCCATCTCAATGCACCTCCCTCCCTCACATGCATCGTCCCTGTCTTTTCTTCTCCAGTCCCGGGGGACCCGTGCAGCAGCAACAGCTACAGGGGCGACCAGGATATGTCTGGCATGAACCCGTGCGGTCGGTTCAGGTGCAATGCGGTTGACGACACCAGCTATACCTGCACCTGCACCATAGAAGGAGCTGCCCGGCAGCCGTTTGTTGAGGCTGACAACGGGAATGGCGCCAGCACGTGTGCTTATGGTGAGCTGGAAGGTTCTACCGGGTACTGGGTACTGGTGTGCTAGGTTGCAACAGCACTGCCGCGCAGCACCTGCTGTGGCTGCAGCACCGGCAGGTTCAGTTCATACTAGTGAGAGTCGGAAGGAGCGGAGGTGGTAGGGGAGGCGAGGGAGCATTGGAACCCCACACTTGTGGCCCCATTTTCCTTAATCTTCTCCTCTATGTCCCATCCCCGATGCTATCTATCCATGACCACCCCAATGCCATGGCACCATCAGTGGACGTGTGTGGGTCGTACTTCAAGAACCCCTGCTACGTGGGCACATGCATTAACGACGGCAGAGGCTCCTACTCCTGCATCTGCCCTCCCAACCACGTTGAAAGCACCACTGTCTATGACACCCCCACCTGCGACCCAGGTAAAAAGTTGCTCTATTGTTTGGCAGTGTGCGTTTCTCCTGTTCTCAATCTCCTTTTGTTTTCATCCCAAGTCTGTACTGTATGTCATACCACAATTTTTGAGAGTTGGTGTAACCTGAATATGCACAATCTCCATACTTGCCTCCTTTACGTGACGTCTCCATCTCCCTGCTTCACTATCTCTCTACGTGCTTTCCAGTCAACACCACAGCCACCAGCATGACAGTCAGCGGAGTCAACTGGTGGTGCTCAGATATCTATCCCCTTGTCGGCCTCTCACTGGCTGATTTCACACTCCAAAATGCGGTAAGGGCTGGGTAAATGAATGGGATTAGAAGGCTCGCCGTCATTCCATTCGCTTTTTTTCCCCCCTGCTCCAACTGGCCTTCTACATATCACCGCACTTTCATCAATCTCCCATGCTTTACTGCTCCATGTCTGAGACACTTCACTTGGTCTCATGCATTCTTGTTGCTCCATGTTATGTTCGCATTGCATTGGAATTGTGTACGAAGCTTTGTATACCTCACGCCCATGCAAGGTGCGGTAAGACCTTCTCTCACCATGCCCCTTTTCCTCACATGTGCGTCACATCACAACAACTGCAGGCAGTGGACTGCAGCGCGCCATTGCCCAAGGGCACCGTCCTCCAATTGGCTGCCACGCCCACCACACCCTGCACTGCCTTCTTCTACACCCTCCATGTGAGATGCCATACCATGCCCTCGGGATTGCACCAGCTTTTGATGCGCCTCAAGTGCCTTTTCTTCTCCCTCTCCATGTGATGCGATTCCAGTTGGATCCCACCAGCCATACCATGCACACCAAGTCGTCCCAATTAGTGCCATCCCACGCTAGATCCAATGCTACGTGACATTCCCAATGCCCAGTGCGCTATGTATGTGTAACCAGCACATGCAGCCTACCTCTCTGTTCCCCACCATGTTCAACCATGCACACACCATGCTCCAGGGAGACCTCTGTTCAACCATTGCGGATCAGACCAACTTGGATGAAGCCTCCCTGTCTGCGCTCAACCCCGGGCTTGACTGCTCCACGCCCATCAAGGCGGGCCGTTCCGTGTGCATCGAGCGCAACGCCGCATTCGCCTTCACTGTCCCTGAGTGTGTGAAGCACGGCATGCTCACGCCGCAAGACACGTGCGAGCGCCTGCTCCAGAGGACTGTGAACGAGCCTAACCTGAGCGCAGAGCACTGGACCGAGCTCTACCGCAACAACCCCGGCCTGACTTGCTCCGACAACATCCCTGCCTCTGCCTCTGTTGTTGGCAGCAAGATTGGCGTGCAGGTGAGGTCTTGTGATTGGGGAGGGGCGGGACAGAGGCAAGGGAGAGGGAGGAAACAGAAGAGAACAGCTGATGTGGACAAGGATGGTTGTGCTCTGTCTGCTGACAGTGCGCACCTGGGGGAAAGCACACTCTTTTTGCCGCACTGCCATGATTTTTTATTTCTTTCTTTCTCTCTCTTTTTTTTTATCATCGAACATTTATTATCTTCACTCCTGGTGAGGCATTGTCTTGTTTGGGTTTCTCCTACTTCCTAATCCTTTTCATGCACTTGGGCATCTTTCTATCCCAGGTTTGTCTTAGGGCAGATTATTGGTCATTCAGATTGGGCTTCTGCAAGAAGGGGAGGGTCAAGCCAGTCTCACCAACAATGGCATGTTCAGCTGCTTATCGCTTTTACAGCGGAGTTACGACCACAGCTATTTCAAATTTCTATGAATATAATGCTAGGTCCTGCTCTGGAACTGTAGGAGAAAAACATGTTTGTGTCCCAGCATCATACTTAATCTTCAACCTCCAATAAGAATGCGATGTCAATATGTTTTGTCCCTAACATTATAATATCACTGGAAACCGTGTTTGAGTGTAGATTGTACAACATCCCCAGCTTTAGAGTTTCTGACACACCGTTTGGCCTTGCCCCAAGACAATCCCAAGAAGACATAAGGGCGCGTGTGATCCAAGGATTTTTGTCAAAGTTCGAACTCAAACCGCTTTGCATCGTGGAGAGACATCGCTCAATTGTATCCTACCGTGTAGAACCTTTCTAAAAGTTCGAACTTTGGGAAGTTCGAACTTTGATCACACGCGCCAAGCCGAGTAGCTGAGGATGGTTTAGGCAGGAGGTCGCTTTAGGCGACTCGCCTACTAGCCGGCTGAGTGCTGAGCTGCGTCAGCCTGCTTCCCGCCATGGGGATGCTGCGGTGGGGAGCTCGGTTCCGGGTTGCCCATCCGTCGCCAGCTCGCGTGAAGGGTTTCGGTTTCGTGTGCCACCCCGCCAGACGGCGCTACTTATTCATATGAACTGATTCACTTGGGGTTTCCGCAAGCCAATCCCAAGGCAGAACGCAAAGACAACCGCCGATCTGGTACGGTACAGTAGCGCGACCGCGCCGAACGGATCAGAGAAACAAGGCCGTGCCGAACGGATACTGTAGTGTGCTTGTGCGCCACTCCGTTCGTACATATTAATTAAGTCGAGCAGCGGTGCTGCTACTACACCCACTCGCTGGAGTAGTTTCGGGTGTAAGAACTAGACAGTTTGTAGAGCGAAACGCCGGCTTTTAACGAACCCACGACACACCGTATAGTCACAGTTCATCTGAATGCAGCTGGATGGGGTGGTGCCCGTCGTCGAAAATTTGAACACTCCCCCGCAACGAACTCGCGCTAGGAACAATCGAGTCACATACCGGGAAAATTCAAGGGACTGCTCAAGCACCGCTGCTGGCGGCACCAGTGCTTTCACCAGCAGCACCACCACCGCCGCGCGAGTGAGATTTCCTGGTTCACTCACAGAGCGTCGTTCAGGCATGCGCCCAGCGACGGCAGCCACCCGTAACAAGGACAGAGTCGACCACAGGATGTTCTACATATTGTCCTATTCACGGATGGATCTACATAGTGTAGAATCTCAACATGGATCGAGGAAGGTTAAGCGCCAAGCGGCTGCTTGTACTATCCGTGCTTCTCCCTGCGATCTTTCTCTCCTACTCCATGTTTACGCCGTCACCAAGCATCGAGACGAACGCAGACCCCCAGCCAGTAGTGTCCCCGGGTTCGCGGAAACTTCACATCGCTTCGGAAGACGGGGATTTGTTGGATGGCTTAGCCGAGAAACCTAGAAAGGAAGATTCCGTTTTATTAATGACCGATGCTGAGGGGAGTCCGAGCACAGATTCCGGAGGAGACGGAAAGAAGACATCTGCAAAAGGCGACAGGAAGGCGGAAGTTTCGGAGAGAGAAAATGATGCTGGGGAGAGCAAGCATGGATTCAAGGACCATTCAAATTCTTCACGAGATGCAACAGTGTCAGTGCCAGAAAGCGTCTACCTTCTACGACCCAAAGTATCAGGTGATCAATCGCTGTCAGCGTTAGGAGGTCTAAAGACTTGAGCTCTAGCGCTCAGAGTATGGAGAGCTTTTAAGAAGCTGGTAGGGAGCATCACCATGTGTACTGGATTGTAAACGTCTTCTTGCTTAATACACTGGGTTTTTTCTTAAATGTCCGACTTGGAAGTTATTTTCTTGAGGTTAATCGATGCTCTAGAAAGAAGCTTGCTGCCACCATCTATTTTTAATTCTCTTCCTCCTCTCGTCCTCCTGACCAGACTGGGATGCAAAGCGAGCAGCACACATAGCGGCGAACCCGGGGTGCAACCGGACGTCAAAGGGCAAGCCACGGGTGATGATTGTGACAGGGTCCAACAGCAAGCCGTGCGGGGAGCACGGAGAGAGCGACTTTCTGCTTCTCAAATTCCTCAAGAATAAGCAGGACTACGCGCGTATCCACGACCTGCCGATATTCTATGGCATGGGTGCCATGAACAAGGATTTTCCCGGGTTTTGGGTGAAGATTCCTCTGCTGCGCATGCTCATGCTCAGGTACCCAGAGGTGGAGTGGTTCTTCTGGATTGATTCAGACGCCATGATCACAGGTGCGTGTGGTTCATGTTGTGCGCTTTCTCCTCTATTAACCTGTGCGCTTTCTCCTCTATTAACCTTAAAGGGAATGCATTTGTGTTTGTTGTTGAGATTATATCTTTACTCACCGCCATCTTCTTCTTCTTCTTCTTCTTCTTCTCTCCTCCTCCTCCTCCTCCTCCTCCTCCTCCTCCTCCTCCTCCTCCTCCTCCTCCTCCTCCTCCTCCTCCTCCTCCTCCTCCTCCTCCTCCTCCTCCTCCTCCTTGCAGACATGGCATTTGAGTATCCGATAGAGGAGCACTCGTCTTCCACCGTCGTCCTATCTGGCTTCCCAGATACACTTTTCAAGCAAAGGGACTGGTAAGTGGGAGCAAGCGGCCTTCTTTGCTCTCTCATCAGTATATGTGTTCAGTGTCTCCTATGCTGCCAATGGCCTATGTTTTTTGCACATTCTGTGTTCTGGTTAACCTTCGCACGTGTGTCTATATCTTACTGATTTGCAGGGTGGCCATCAACACTGGAGCCTTTTTCATAAAAAACTCCCAGGTAATTTTTCCATGCCAAAGATGCTGATCTGTGAGTTTCAAGATTTTTGCTTTCGTATTTATATTCATTACACTGGTGCGCTTTTTATCAACCATTAATGATTAATAAAACAAGCACTATTCAATATCACAATTGCTCGCTTGTTGATGTCAGTTTCAAGACCAACAACATATTCAAACATGCAATGTTGGTCAACCATCTAGCTATTTCCTCACCATACCTCACACCACTTTCAACCCACCTTCATGTTTTCTCATCACCACGACATCTGTGCATTGCATGTATGGACATGCTCATGGTACTGGCAGGATGGGTTGGACTTTCTGGATGACTGGTCAACGTTTGGAAGCAGTGAGGCAGTGCGCTTGCAATGGGGCCACGTTGCCAGCAAAACGTTGCGTGTAAGCCCCACAGGGAGGCACATTTCAATTTGGACTTTTAATTAGGTGACGATGTCACAGACAGTGGAAACGTGTATGGTCCTGGTCTGCTGTTGCGATCAATGCCGTGCTAAACTCACTGTTGCTTCTAGTGTTTTTTTGTTCTGTTTTGTTTGTGAGTGGTGTGTTTGCAGGGCCGTTCTGATTGGGCAGTGGATGATCAGACAGCTCTGGTGCTGCTGCTGCTGGGGGAGGGGGAGACCCCTGAAAGCCAGAAGAAGGGTTTGATGCCTCTCAAGGACAAATGGCTTCCGCGCATTAAGCTTGACTGGCAGACAACCTTGCATGGTTATTGGGTGTCCTTTGTTGACAAGTAAGATTTACCGCAAGCTTCACTTATTAGTGTTTCTTTGTTTTCCTTGCTTTATAAGTGAATGTGAATTGCAACATCCTTTCCGTATTCTCCCAATCTCGCGTACCCCATGGTGTTCATGCTGACATGAATGACAGGCTAGAGGAGATTCAAAGCACGAAGCACAACGGACAGGGTAACTGGGACTGGCCGTTCACAGTGCATTTTGTTGGCTGCAAGCTATGCTCAAGGGAAGCGTCTAGTTATGACCCGGACACTTGCAACAAGGGCATTCATCGGTGAGATGCAGATTTGCGGAGTTTAGATTGCTCTTTAATTCCTGTTTTGTTTCTTCCCGTGCGCTACGTGTGTGTTATCCACTCTCAGCTTGTGTCTTTTCCAGGGCCTTTGCTTTTGCTGAAAATCAAGTTTTGCGTGAGTTTGGCCTCCACCATGCGAATTTTAGTGAACCAGCGATCACCCTTATCCAAGGACAGTGATCCATGCAGAAACGCGCCAAAGTCAGTGGCATTAAAAAGAGTACATATACCGGTATTTGCTGTCTGTCCGTATGTATGGTGCATCAGATTTGTAATACGGTACCATGCATGGAATGGAAGTGTGAAGTTGGAATATCCTATTCATGCAAGGAATCAGCACTAGTGCTCTATCCGCGTGAGACGTAGGCCACTGTGTCAATGATGCCATCCTGACCAACTAAGGATTCCAATTGACTTCCTTTGATGCTTGGTTAGGAGGCATGGACCTTGCGAGTTCATGCGTTTATGCTTTATTTACTATCCAACGCGTGCCATGGATGGAACCTTGGAGAACCCCTATGGAAACATAGCATTGAACAAAACTAAACTTTGATTGCGGTTCGTTGAAGGTGTGCGGCGCATTGCATTCAATGTGTTGGACACAATTTATCTCCAAGAGCACTGAAATGTGAGCGTTTCATAGAAACTATTTCATCTGCATCATGGTCAAGACCTTGTATGGCAAGGTAGGAGTTCCAATAATGAACTTTCTGACACAGACTGTTGGGTTTGCCGCAGGCCAATCCCAAGGCAGAACTCGAGGACAACCGCGGATCTGCGGGTGCTGCTGCCGCGCCAAACGAATCGGCGGACAAGGCGTGCCGCCTATAGTGCGCGCGGGAGTTTTCGTACAGTACGTTTCAAGTCAAGCAGAAGTGTTGCTGCCAGCATGGGTGCCTTCACCAGCAGAACCAACGCTGTGCTCGTGAGCTCTTTTTTTGTCCCATCACCACCACCTCCGTGACGGAATTCCTTGTTCGGCTCGGGGAACCTCGTTTAGGCATGCCCGTGGCGACGGCAGCCAGCTGGAACAAGGACAGAGTCAGCCGTAGGATCTACACGTTACTCCATCACGGTTGGATCTACATAGTGTCGAATCTCAACATGGATCGAGGAAGGCTAAGCGCGAAGCGGCTGCTTTTGCTATCCGTGCTCCTCCCTGCGATCTTTCTCTCCTACTCCGTGTTTACGCCGTCTGCAATCATCGAGACGAACGCAGACCCCCAGCCAGTAGTGTCCCCGGGGTCGCGGAAACTTCACATCGCTTCGGAAGACGGGGATTCGTCGGATGGCTTACCGGAGAAACCTAGAAAGGAAGATTCCGATGTAATAATGACCGAGGTGGAGGCGAGTTCGAGAACACCTGCAAAAGGCGAAATCAAGGCGGAAGAAAACGAAGTTGATGCTGGAAAGAACAAGCATGGTTCAAAGGAGCAATCGGATTCTTCTGGAGATGCAGCTGCAAAGAAAGCATCTAAGGACGAAACGGCAGTGTCATTCCCGGAAAGCGTCTATCTCCTACGACCCAAAATATCAGGTGATCAAATTGCAGTCAGCGTTAGGAGGTCGAGAAGCTCTAGCGGTCACAGTAGGAGCTTTTGAGAAGCTGGCAAGGAACATCGCCGTGTGTACCGTGCATTGTATTGTCCTTGATGAAACCACCTATTTTTATGAGGGAATCCACTTTGGAGTCCACTGATGCTCTAGAGACAATCTCATTGCTACCATCTTGGTCACTTGATCCTCCCCGTCCTGTCTGATCCCCTTATTCGCCTCTTTCTTTCGATTCTCTTCCTCCTCTCTTCCTCCTCACCAGACTGGGACGCAAAGCGAGCAGCACACATAGCGGCGAACCCGGGGTGCAACCGAACTGCTAAGGGCAAGCCACGGGTGATGATTGTGTCAGGGTCCAACAGCAAGCCGTGCGGGGAGCACGGAGAGAGCGACTTTCTGCTTCTCAAATTCCTCAAGAATAAGCAGGACTACGCGCGTATCCACGACCTGCCGATCTTCTATGCCATGGGTCCCATGAACAAGAATTTTCCCGCGTTCTGGGTGAAGATTCCTCTGCTGCGCATGCTCATGCTCAAGTACAAGGAGGTGGAGTGGTTCTTCTGGATTGATTCTGACGCCATGATCACAGGTGCGTGTGGTTCATGGTACTCGCTGTCTCCTCTGCACGCTTACTAGCTTCAATTGGAAAAGCCGTTGTGTTCTGTAACATTGTCGAGACAATGTTTACATTTCACTCACCGCGGTTTTGGGTGTGTTTTTTTCTGTTCGCAGACATGGCGTTTGAGTACCCGATCGAGGAACACTCGTCTGCCACCGTCGTCTTATCTGGCTTTCCGGATACCCTCTACAAGCAAAGGGATTGGTATGTGTGAGCAAGCGCCCGGTTTTCTCATAAATATATACGTCCAGTGTCACATATGCTGTCAATACGATTTATTTATCTTTTCACTGCCTTCTTTTTCGCTTAGCCCTGTGCACGTGTCTCTGTATCTTACCAAATTTCAGGGTGGCCATTAACACTGGAGCTTTTTTCATAAAAAACAGCCAGGTAATTTTCCAAGCCAAACATGCTGATGTGGGAGTCTCAGGATTGTAAGTCTGGTCTTTTTGTTCATTTAAGTTCATTACAAGGGTGCGCGTCTCATCAACCATTCCTGATTGATCAAACAGGCACTATTCACTACGACCCGATATTTGTTCAGCGACAATCATTTTCTTTTCTCTCCATTGATGGGTACTGTTGATTAACCATGTTGCTATTTGCTCACCATACCCTCCTTCAACCCACCCCATGTTTTCATATCACCCTGCACTTCATCTGCGCATTGATGTATGGACATGGCACATGGTACATGCCACATGTTTGTCATGTAGCACACATAACACGCACGTCACATCTCGCATGGATAACACTTTGCATATCTCACATTATACTCATGATTCTGGCAGGATGGGTTGGACTTTCTGGATGACTGGTCAACGTTTGGCAGCAGTGAGGAAGTGCGCAAGCAATGGGGCCACGTTGCCAGCAAAACGTTGCGTGTAAGCCCTGCAGGGAGCCACGTAACTTTGTACTCTTAAGTGGTTGGTGGTGTCACAGGTTGGAAGCGTGTATGGTTCTGGACTGCCCTTGCGACTAATTTTTCTGTTTTGTTTGTGAGTGGTGTGTTTGCAGGGCCGTGCTGATTGGCCAGTGGATGATCAGACGGCTCTGGTCCTGCTGTTGCTGGGGGAAGGGGAGACCCCTGAAAGCCAGAAGAAGGGCGTGACTCCTCGCAAGGACAAATGGCAACCACGCATTGAGATCGATTGGCGGACAACCCTGCATGGTTACTGGGTGTCCTTCGTTGACAAGTAAGATTAGTCACACGTTTCTTTTGTCTTTGTTTTCTTAGTTTCCTTTGCTTGCGAAGTGAATCACATCCATTCTTCCTGTATCTGTCCTGCATCCCATGGCGTTCATGCTGACATGAATGACAGGCTGGAGGAGATTCAAAGCACGAAGCACAACGGACAGGGTAATTGGGAGTGGCCGTTCACAGTGCATTTTGTTGGCTGCAAGCTATGCTCAAGGGAAGCGTCTGATTACGATCCCGACGTTTGCAACAAGGGCATTCATCGGTAAGATGCGAACTTTAAACATTTGACTGCTCACACATCTCAAACTACTTTATCCCTTCGAGTGTGCAGTGTATGTGTTTCTCACGTTAAAATTGTCCTCCTTTGCAGGGCCTTTGCGTTTGCTGAAAACCAAATTTTGGGTGAATTTGGCCTCCATCATGCTAATTTGAGCGAGCCAGCGATCTCCCTCGTTAAAGAACAGTGAAGCATGCACCGAGGCCTTTATGGGTTGTGTGAAGTGGTTTCATGAGATAGAGAACGTGAATTTTGTGTTATAAATAGTTAGTGTATCTAAACTATTACATGCATGGCAGTGTATCACGCCTTGTAGTCGAAAATATCCTGCACAATCCATCACCAGAGCAGCACTTCTTTTCGCGTGTCGAACAAAATATCCTGGATAGTGGTACTGCACTGTACCACCACCAACCGACCAACTATGGCTTCCATCCATCCATGACCATGATCCATTTCCCGCCATAGGAATAGCAACCCATTCACCGAACTCTGTGCCAGGGGCATCCTGTCATCATCAGCTGCATCCCAAGGCCATGACCGCAGCTATTGTCTCCTAATGGCACGGCGCCACGGTGCCTCCGACTCGCCTTCCTCCTGTTCCTCCTCCTTTTCTTCCTCCTCCTCCTCCTCTCTCCGTTTCCGCTAATGTGACTGTTTCCAACGCGCGCAGTGCTCGAATCTCGAGAAGCCTCAAGGCTTGTCTTTGACAATGGGATCGTTGGCGCTGCCAACGCGCTCTCTCGGTGCGCAGCGGCCAGGCACGAATGCAAAGCTGGCTCTTTTCACCCCCGCCAACTACCACGTGCCACGTAGCAAAACACCGCCGGCTGGCGGCGGATCCGCGTCCGCGTTCCCCTTCCCTGGCGGCCTTTGTTCTTTCCTACCCCATAGCCTCGTGTTCCGCGCGATCGCCGCGGTGCTGCTCGTGCTCCTCGCCGTCTCGCTGGAGCTTCTCCTGCTTACTTTCTTCCAATCCCGTGCTGCCACGTCACCGCTCAAAGCTCTGTTTCCCCAGCGACCAGCTCCCGCCGCTCCGCCGATCTCCGATCCCCCCGCCGCCCCGCAGCTTGCGCCAGTGCTAGCGAAAGACTCCCCCTCAGAATCCGCGCGCGACAGTGGCAGCGTCGGCGGCGGCGGCGTCCCCGTTGCCCCTGTCTTGCCCACCTGGACAATGATCCCGCGCATTGTGCCGCTGGTGGCGCCGACTTTCGAACCGCCGCCGCTGGCGGTGGTCTGGGCGGGGTCTAAATGCAGCGACGATTGCCACAATCGAGGCACCTGTAACGAGGAAATCGGTGCATGTAGGTGCATGCCCGGATATGGGGGTGAGCACTGCACAGAGCTGGTAATGCCTGGGTGCACGAAGATTCCAGGAAATGAGGACGCGGGAGAGAAGGCGGATGAGGGGAACGGTGGTGGTGTGGTTGCCATGTCGCCGTGTTTCGTCCACTCTTCCTGCGCCTGTCTGCTAGACTGCGACAAACACCACCTACCACACCCCGCCACGTGTCTCGACTCAGCACCAGCAGCAGCAGAACTGGGGGGTGGAGGGATAGCGGGATGGGAGTGGTACAGGGTGACTGCCAGCGGGTCAGGCGAGGAGACGGGGAGGGAGAGGGTGGGGAAAGGGGAGTTGGAGGGAGGGGAGCACCTGAGACCACCTGGGGAGTGTCCTGAGCGGTGCTCTGGTGTCGGCACCTGCTACTCTGATGGCTGCAGGTATTTATACATACATACCTACCACCAGGGGCCTTCTCTTTCATCCACACTGCTTCTCGTGCCTTCGTTGGGACCTGTGACCTCTGCTGCTCTGGTTTCGCCACCTGCTCCTACCCGCGCCACCTCCCACAAGCCTCAAGGCTCGAGCCTCTACTCACTTCTCCCTAACCTCCCATCTCTCACCCTCCTGCTCCCCTTCCCGTCTCTCCTTCCCCCCTCCTGCCACACTGTTCCCCATACAGGTGCCCCTGGTTCCGTACAGGGAAGGCATGTGAGGCAGTGGCGGAGGGTGTGGGGTGTGTGAACGCGTGCAGTGGGCGAGGGGAGTGCGTGGAGGGCACGTGCCGCTGCCAGTACTGGACGTTTGGAGTTGACTGCTCGCTGTTTGTTGGCACCATGGGCGGAATCAGGCACGTGGGTGTTAGTGCTGCATTGAGTCTCGTTCACAGCACATGTAGACTTCAAGCATATTAGCAGTTTTGGTGTTGCTGCTTCTGGTGCAGCAGCTGTTAATGCTGCTGCTGCTTCTCTCTGTGCTGGTTGTTGTTCCCCCTGGTACTCATTTTACATCATGTCATGTCCACTCCTTCTCCCTCCCCCTCCCTCCCCACTTCCCTCCCTCTCCCCTTCCAGGAACCTCCTCTTCCCCCCGTTCCGCTGGGCGCACCACATACCTCCCCCTTCGCTCGCGCTGATCGCCGCATCCCGTCCGCTCATCTACGTATACGACCTGCCCTCGCCCTCCACCACATGGCCCCTGCGCCTCTCCCCACGCTCCCCTCACATCGAGCCACTGCTCTTCCTCGAACGCCTGCTAAACAGCGGGCACCGCTCTGCAACCCCTGATACCGCAGACTTGTTCTACGTGCCACTCTTCTTCCGGTGGGTGTGCTTGTATCCCCTGCCTCCCTTGCTTCCCGTGCTTCCCATGCCTTTCCCTTGCGTACCCACCCCATGCTCCCTCTGCCCCCGCTTTGATTTCCCTGCCTTGCCTTTCTGTTCCTGGCTTGCCCGTGCCCTTGCTGCGTGCCCCTGAATCTCCCTCCGGTTTCTCCAGCCATCCATCATCTTGTCACAGTTTCGCACCATGCACCCTGTACACCTGAGCCTGTCTCCCTGAGCCTCCTTGCTTGCCCACTGCTAACCCCCCTTAAACCCCAAACCCTGAACCACCTCCCGCTCCCTTTCTCCCACCCCCCTCCCCAACCCAACCCCACCTCCCCACCTCCCGCAGCAATGACAAGGCACTCGATGTCAGCCTCCTAGCATCCACAATCACCTACATCCGCACCACATGGCCCTACTGGGACCGCCGCAACGGCTCTCATCACATCTTCCTCCTCCCCGCCCCCCTCTCTCGCTGCACTATCGAGGATTCCGCGTCCACCGAACCCCTCCTCTCACGCAGTATCGTACTCTCCACGTGCGGTTACACCCGCTCGCTCGCTCCCCCCTCATCCCGCGGTCAAGGGGAGGCAACGGAGCAGCAGAATCAAGACTCATCAAATTCAGCGCCGCTGCCACAGCTGCCGTGCTTTCAGCGGGGGCGGGACGTGGTGATACCGCCTGTGCTGCGGTTGAAGGATTACCATGCGATTCCATTCTTGGAATTAATGAGAGAGGAAGTCTCCCCTGCTGACAGTAGCAACGGCAGCGATGGAGACAGCAGCGGCAGTGTTGACAATTTCTCTGTCTTGCCCCCTCGCCCGACAATTCTTTTCGCCTGCTTTGCTGCTTCAGACCAGCAGCAGCAGAATCACACGGGTCTGGGTTCCTCCGTGGGAAAACGCTTTTTGGAGCTCTTTGAATCGCGAGCAGCTGAGCTCAAGTGGCAAATAGAGGTGCGGGAATCAGCCAAGGTGCGGGTATCCGACTTGCTCAACGCAACCTTCTGCCTCACCACAGCCACCCATGGCCGGTATTCATCGGCTGTAGCGAGCGTGCTAGCCGGGTGCATTCCCGTGGTGGTCCAATCACACTCTCTCCTCCCTCTCGACAACCCTCACGGGCTCAACTGGACCGCGTTCTCCCTCCGCGTCTCTCTTGCAAACCTCCCGGATCTCCCGGTTCTCCTCTCCTCCCTCTCCCCGCAAGCCGTTGCTGCGATGCAGCGGGGGTTGCGAGAGGCGTGGCCGAAGCTGGTGTGGGCGAGTTCGCAGTTCAACCCGCTGCCTTCGAGTCTGGCTGTGTCACGGGCGTATCAGAGAGCAGGGTTGACGCTGGCTGAAGGCGATGTGTTTAGTTCTGTGATGCATGTGCTGAGAGGGAGGATGGAGGGGGAAGGGGGAGAGGAGAGGGGAGTGGAGATGGGAGGGGAGGGCAGAGAGGAGGGAGGAGAAGAGTGGGGGGAGGAGGAGGGAGAGGAGGGGGAAGAGGAGGGGGAAGAAGAAAGGGGAGAAGAAGGGGCGGGAGAGGGGGAAGTTGGAGAAGGGATGAAGGGGGATGGGCTAGAAGGTGTTGCAGAGAGGGACAGGACCGAGGAACATCTCGATTCTGATGCTGCTGATGCTGATGGTTTTATTGCTGCTGATGCTCCTGCTGCTGATGATGATGCTGATGGTGCTGTTGGTGCTGATGGTGCTGCTGGTGCTGACGGTGCTGCTGATAATGCTGATAATGCTGATGGTTCTCCTGATGCCGATGGTGCTGCCGACAATGTTTCTGATGGTGCTAGTGATGCTGATGGTGCTGATTCTGCTGCTGCGGATGGTGGCAGTGATGCGGCTGATGGTGGTGGTGGTGGTGCTGCTGCTACTACTACTGCTGGACCTTTGGAACCCCCTCCAGACTCAGACGCTCTTGCCCCTCTTAGCTTCGCTTCAGACGGTTCAGTGGAGGAAACTCCCACAAAAGAGACCCAGGAAGAGCAGCAGCAGCGCATCCAAGCAGCACAGGCATACGACGGGCCAGGCCCGGACCTCTCCCGCCCATCCAAATGCCCCGAGGCGTGCACAGCGCACGGCACATGCAACGAGGAGCTAGGCCGCTGCGACTGCCCCCCTGGATTCACCGGCCCCACATGCGAAACTATTGCCATGCCGGAATGCCACTTGGGGGAGAGCAAGGACAGCACAGGGACGGGAGTTGCATACGCTACCCCGTGCTCTGTGATCAGCACGTGCGCCTGCGCTGCTGCCTGTGCGCGGTGGCGCTTGCTGGGTTTTTTCGAGTGCTTTGAGGGGAATCGGCCGGACGGAACCCCTGAGACGAACCTCTCGGCCATTTTCTCTGGGACAAGATATGCTGTGCAGCTGGATGCGCAGTTTCGGGATGCAGCGGCGGGGGTGGGGAAGGATGGGAAGGGGCGGAGAGCGGTGGTGAGTGATGGGCCCAGCCCGTGGGCTGGTCCGGAGGAGTGTGAGAGCATGTGCTCGGGACGGGGGGCGTGTCAGAAGGAGTCCAAGGTGTGCACGTGAGTGTAGTGCGGTGAAAAGGGGTGTGGGGTGAGGGGATGTGTGAGTGAGGGGATGTGTGGGGTGAGAGGGTGTGCGGGTGCATGGGGCATGTCCTTGCCTATACACATATCCTTTCTCATGCCCATACCTGTGCCCATGCCTATACATGCATAAATTCACGCTCATGCGCATATGCAAGTGTGAATGTATCTTCTTCTGCAATCGTTGTTCTCTGTTGCACTCTCTCTTCTCTGACATCCCTATTGGCTGCTTCAACGGCTCCAGCTAGCATTTGTTCACTGTGTATCTTCCTCTCCCTCCTGTTCTCCCCATTACTCCCACCCTTAAACTTCCCTTACCCCCACTTTCCCCTCATCCCCTCCCCCCCCCCCCCCCCCACTTTTTTCTGCTCCTCACCCTATGTTCCAGGTGTGCGTGGTACGACCATGGGCGGGCATGTGAGGTGCGGGGGGACATCCCATTTGAGTGCTTTAACGGCTGCAGCGGGCAGGGCGAGTGCAGGCGTGGGGTGTGTGTGTGCCAGCGGGGGTTCTTCGGCCTTGACTGCTCCATGTTCATTGATGCCCAGGGGGTTACCAGGTACTGCCAGGGAGTAAGGGGGGGTGCGGGAGGGGGGGATTGAAACCCGCTGCAGCAGACATGTGTGTGTGTGTGTGACCGACGAGGGGTGTGTGTGTGCGACAGGGGCTTCTTGGGCCTTGACTGCTCAGTGTTCATCGATGCTCGTAATTTCTCATTTGCTAGCCCATGCACCGCCTCCAGCAAATGAGAAATTAATTCCTCTGCGCACCCGCTTCCATTCCTCCGCCCTCCTTCCCCTCCTTCCCCTCCTCCCCCTCCTCCCTCCCTTCTTCCCTCTACTCTCTCCTCATTCCAAACTTCCGCTCCACTCTTCCTTCACTCTCTCCTTCCCTCTCCCTTCTCCCCTCCCATCCCCTATCCCCACACAACCTCCCATCAGAATACTGCGCTTACAGCCTTTCCTCTGGTCCACAGCAGTACCACCACCTCCCCCTTCCCCCTCCGCCTCCCCCCTCCGCCCCCTCATCTACATCTACGACCTGCCCCCGCACTTCAACACGTGGCAGTTCACCCAAACCAGCTTCATGGACTGGCGAGAGCCTGTCTACTTCCTAGAACGCCTCCTGCGCTCCCCCCACCGCACGCCAGACCCTGCACAAGCCGATTTCTTCTACGTGCCTCTCATGCTGCGCAATCGCCTCATGAAGGCCAATGCTCTGGAGTGGGCGGTGTCGTACCTTCGCTCCACGTGGCCGTTTTGGGACAGGAGTAATGGGTCTGACCACTTGTTTGTGACGAACGATGACTGGGGGAACTGCGAGATTTCAGTGCAGGGGGAGAGGGATCCGTTGTTGTCACGTAGCATTACAATCACTCTCTGGGGGCTGACGCAGAATATGAACCTGGAGGATGCACCGAACGGGTGCTTTAAGCCGGGGCAAGATGTGGCGATTCCTCCCATGATGACCCCTGATGTGTACCGCTATGTGGTTGACGTGAAAGAGATGGTGAAGCGGGAACTGCGGCGGAGGAGGAGGCAAGCGAGGGTGAGGGAGAAGGTGGAAGGAAAGGAAGCAGAATCGGAAACGGAAGCAGAGGTAGGAGCACAAGACGAAGCGGAAGAAGAGAAGAGCTCGCTAGAAGCCGTGCTTTCCGGTGCCAACCGCACGACCCTCCTCTACTTCAAAGGCTGGTCGGCGGACAAGGCATCGCCGCACGGGCCGTACCACTGGAGCTTCGGCGTGCGGCAAGAGGCGTTCAAGCTGTTCGCAGGGCGGTTCAATGAAACAGGCATTCTTCTGGAGAGCACGGAAGGGGTGCCGCACGGGTATTTGGTGGAGATGCAGCGCGCTGTGTTCTGCCTCGCGCCGTCCGGGTGGGGGTGGGCTATGCGCACCACGCAGGCGCTCATGCTGGGGTGCATCCCCGTGATTATCCAGCCGCATGTGGTTCAACCGTTTGAGGGCGACGGCACGGACTGGTCCCGTCTCGCCGTGCTTCTCACAAAGGCTGATATTCCCCACCTGCCCCGCATCCTCTCCTCCATTCCTGACTCTGAGCGCCGTGCGAAGCGCCGCGCGATGCTGGACCAGTGGGTCAAGTTTGTGTGGTCTAGTACCCAGCTGAACCCCTTTGGATTCCTGCCGAGGCGGTTACAGGATGAGATGGCAGCGCGGTTGGAAAAGGGGGATGTTTTTGCGACGGTGATGGGTGCGCTGAGGAGGAGGGTGGAGGGGAAGGGAGGGGGCCGGGGAGAGGATACAGGTTTCAATGCTGCAGCAGCAGGAGCAGGAGCAGAAGTAGCAGGGTCAGCAGAATCAGCAGGAGCAGCAGGAGCAGCAGTAACGAAGTTGGAGCAGCAGCAGCGGCAACAGCAGCAGCCTGAGTCACTGTCATCGGCAGCAGCACAGAGTGTATCGGGTGGTGCTTGTAACGAGGCCTGCTACACGCACGGCACATGCAACGAGGAGCTCAAACGCTGCGACTGCCCGCCCGGTCTCACAGGGGACGACTGTTCAGATCTTGCCATGCCCTCCTGCCACGTGGCACCTGGGTATTGGACGCCGTGCGGGGTTCTGTCGTCGTGTGAGTGTGCGCTGGAGTGTGAGAGGGCGGGCGTTCCTCCCTTTCCTCTGTGCCTGGATGAGAGTGAGGGGCAAGAGGGTGGGGGAGAAGAGGGTCGGGGGCAGGATAGTGCAGATGAGGAGGTGGGAAGAGGGTCGGGAGCAGGAAGTGCAGCTGGAGCAGAGGGAAAGGAGGAAGGGAGTCAGGGAGAGGACGAGACAGAGGACCCTGCTTTGACCCAACCTGCGTGGCAGCGGGCTGGGTGGCAGGGCTTGTCCTCTCTGCTGGAGAAGCCCGTGGTGCGGATGGCAACGGATGGCGCGGGCGGTGAGACAGCAGCCCGTGAGAGAGTGGGAGAGGGAATGAAAGGGCGACAGAGCAACGGTGCTGGTGCTGGTGCTGGTGCTGGTGCTGGTGCTGGTGCTGGTGCTTCTTCTAGCCCTCTCCCTCTGTTGCAGTCTCTCCTGCTGCCTTCTGAATGCCCGGGCAACTGCTCTGGGGTGGGCGTGTGCCTTGCAAGCACCAAGCAGTGCATGTGAGTGGGTGCAACGACGGGTGTGTAAGTGAGTGTATGTTGTTAGTTAGGGCAACTAATGCATGTGTGATGCAGTGTGGGAGGGCGAGCAGTGCTTGTGACTGGGTGCAACGAGGGGTTTGTGACCTTATTCTCTGTGTGAAGGCCAACTAGTGCATGTGTGAGTGGTACATTGAAACTCCTCCATTTCTCGGTCCCAGCAAGAGAAGTGACTACCCTGGGATTGGTGTTCTGCATCCGCAACAAGGGGAAGCGGGAGCAAGAGAAGCACGCCGCCTGTGCAGCTTCAACCCATCGAACCCCTCCTCTCCTGCCTCCGTGTCCCCCACCTCAAAACCCTCCGCACTCTCTCAACGCCCTTCAGGTGTCCCCCAATGCTCTACGGCCCCTCGTGCTCCCGTCTACCCCCTCTGCTGCCGTTCACGTGTCTCAACGAGTGCCACGCTCGCGGGGTGTGTGTGCATGGCTTCTGCATCTGCAACCCGGGGCACTTTGGCATTGACTGCTCGCTCTCCAAAGCAGGGCCCAGGGACAGCACGCGGTGAGAGGGTGGGGAGCGTGATTGTGTGGGTGTGTGTGCTTGCCTGGGTGAGTATCTCCTTTCTTCCAGTTTTGCTTCATAACAGCACACCAGGAACTGCCACCATCACCTTCCCGGACTCACTTCCACCTTTCCCCAACCCCCCCGCTCTTCCCCCACCCCCTCCCCTCTTTCAGCATCGTGTCTGCGCCCCCGTTCTCCTGGCCGGAAGGTCTCTCTCTCCCCACCCCCGCCCCTGCCTCCTCACCTCTCATCTACATCTACGACCTTCCCCCCCACGTTACCTCCTGGTCCCTGCTGCTCGGCACACCCTCCTCCTCTCCCTTCCTCTCCTCCTTTTCCGCATCCTCTCATTCTCCTCGGATTCACGGAGGAGGGGTGGGTGTAGAGGAGTGGGAGAGGGGAGCGGAGGGCGCAGAGGCAGTGCTGTTCCTGGAGCGGTTACTGAGGAGCCCCTACCGCACTGCAGACCCTTATGCTGCCCACTTCTTCCTCATCCCAGTGCTCCCCTGGTGCGTCTCGTCACTCCCCTACCTCTCCTTTGCTCTGCCGCTTTTTACCTGCCTGATGAGAGGTCCCTACCGCACGGCCAAGCCATATGCTGCTCAATTCTTCCTGATTACCAGTGCTGCCCCAGTATCCCATGCCACTCCCTTACCACTCTCCCTTCTGGTCCCCTCGCTACCTTCTCCCCGCTGTCAGGGCGGGAGAAGCATCCAGTCTACGAGCCATGCACTACGTGAGTCGTCACTGGCCCCTCTGGTCCCACTCCATTGGCGCCAACCACCTTATCCTTTCCGCCCCTCCTTCTGCCCCTCCTTTCTCCCCTTCCCGCACTTCTTCCCTTTTCCCCCCATCAGGGCGGGAGAAGCGTCCATTCTGCGAGCCGTACACTACGTGAGGCGCCTCTGGCCCTTCTGGTCTAATTCCGTTGGAGCCAATCACCTTATCCTCACCACCATCACCGCTGCCGCCCCTGCTCATAGCCCCATCTGCTCGCTCACTCCAGACAAAACTCGCCACCCGCTGCTCGCCCGCTGCTCGCTCCTTGCGATTCCAGTGGGAGATACTACCTTCCCCAGCTCTCCCCTCATTCAAGTCTCACCTGAAACTGACAGAACTGCTGCTGCTGCCGCCAGCGCCAGCAGCAGCAGCAGTAGCAGCAGCGGGAATGAGTCATCCTCACTTCCCTGTTTCCTACCCCGTCAAGACCTCCTACTGCCTCCGGCTCTTCCTCCCATTGCCCTCACTCGCGCCCCCTTCACTCTCCGCCCCTCAGCTAAGCAACCCACTCGTGGCACCCTCCTGCTGTTCAGTGACTGGAGGCTGGGGGAATGGACGGTTGAGAGTGTGGGGAGTGGTGGTGGGGAAGAGGGGAGCGGTGGGAGCGGGGACGGTGGCGTGAAGGAGGTGAGGGATCGAGTGATGGGGGGGTTGAAAGAAGAAGCTCACAAGGCGAAGGTGATTGTGCTGTCGCAGGACAGAGAAAACCAAAACCGAGACAGCAGCAGCAGGGATAACAGTGGCAGCGGTAACGGCGATGGTGGCGGGAGTGGCAGATTTGGGTTGGAAGCAGTGGTTGATGCAGCATTGGACAGCGTCTTCTGCTTGGTGTTGCCTGGCTGGACTCACCCAATGGAACCGTCTCTTCACGTCCTGCACGGCTGCATTCCTGTCTTTTTACAGCACGAAAGGGAAGGAGATTCATTACCACCACAGTCGCTCCAAAACAGCACTGTTTTGGATTGGTCTGAGCTTTCACTGACCCTCCCTGCTTCGCAAGCGCATGTTCTCGTTACAAGCCTCCTTAAGACCCCGCAAGAGGATATTGATAGGCGGCGCAAAGAAATGGGTAGAATATGGAGCAAGTTGGTATGGGCAAGCCCATCGTTCAACCCGCTTGCTCTTCTTCCTAAGGATAACCAACGTCGCCTCGCGCCGTTGCTTGCAGCAGGCGATGTGTTCCAAGCCATTGTTGCGAAACTGCAGAAAAGGTTGGAGAAATAGAAAGATGGGGGACTTTGTAGGCTTCCTTGTGATGTGGTTTCGGTGCTGTGCTGTTGTGAATGGTATGTGCGCCTATTGTACTAATGTGCATGTGTATCATTCCATCCATTATATTGAATACATTCCAACCAAGCCAACCTTCTAGAACAGAAAGACCAGAAGCCCATCTCCGCTATAAGGTCCATGTTCTCAAAATGCGCGATGTTCTCCCGCCATCAATCCAATCGAAATGCTCCTTCCGCTCCCCCCTCATCGCATCCCCACAGTTGTATCAACAGCCGCACGGAGCACAGTAAATCCGTTAAATCACGCGTTGCCACGTGTGCAACCTCCCGCTCTCAATCTGTCCCGTCCCGTCAATCACGCCCCACTCACGCACGCTCGCGCCTCTTTTTTTCGCCACTCGCTCCGCTCCGCGTACCCATCTGTCGCTCGCTTCGCCAAACCTGCCTTTGCGCATCCGTGCATGATACATTTGCCATAGCTTGCATCGCATTCTCTCGACATATGCACCCCACTTAGCAACGGAACAGGCCGACAACCCTCGTCTCAAGAGGCTTGCCGATGCTTCTCAGAATGATCTCCCAAGACCACTAGACGACTGGTGCATCAGCGGAACTGGCGGAAACGGCGGAAACGAACTAGGCCAATGCAGCTTCACCGCGGTAGGATGGCCCGACAACGTTCTAGACCATTCTCTAGATGAATGCACGCACCGCGTCGCGGCCGCCGTTCCGCCTAATGGCCTAGCACTCCCTACCGCTGCCTATTGCCGCGTAACTCCGCCTAATTCCGCCTATCGCCGCCCCGCGACAAGTATTAAGGCGCCTCGAATCTTAAACATCGTGGCCCCGCGCCGCATACCTAGGCCGATCGTTAGGCGCCTCGGATAGAGACTCCTAGGGCTGCCCAGCAAGCCGATCCGTAGGCGCCTCGAGTTTCGAATAAAGTCACCTGCACCGGCCTATCGCCCTCTGATGGCCTAGTGGTAAACCCCCCAACAGCGGTGCCACCACAACCGCGGAATTCGGTCGGCGCAGAATCGGCAAGGTCTCTTGGCGCCGGCCGCGCGTGCAGCGGACTCCGCTTCGTGGACCTTCGTCTCCTCCTCTTTCCCCCCCCCCCCCCCCCCCCCTCTCTACCGCTGCTCCCCAGCATCCCCGCTTCCCCGCGCCCCTCCCAAACCGCCCCCTTCGTGCATTTCCTTCCCCCCTTCCCCCTCCTCTCTCCCTCCCCCTCCACCACCCCCACGGTCCCCCATGGCGTACACGCGATGCCTGTCGCTGCCCGTTATAGCGGGCTTCGCTCTAATCGCGTTCGTCGCGTATACCGTGATCTTCCTCGTCGTGCAACCCTGGCTAGGCCTAATCACCGCCGCGGGCGTCCTTAACGTCGCCGCGTTTTGCGGGTGGACCACCATGATCGTCTTCTCCTACATGCTCTCTATTTTCCGCGATCCGGGATCGGTCCCCGCGCACTACGTTCCCGACGCGGAGGGCGACGCGGAGATTAATGCGGACGGCGACGCGGGGAGATTAGTTCCCGTGTTGGTAGAGGTGAAGCGGAAGGGCGGCGAAGCGCGGTACTGTCAGAAGTGCGGAGCGTACAAGCCGGCGCGCTGCCATCATTGTCGCATCTGCAAGCGCTGCGTCCTGAGAATGGTGCGCGGGAGAGGGGGGAATGTGGGTGGGGGGAGAACTACAGTAGGCCGGGGGGTTGGAAGGCGGGGGAGGGTTGGGGAAAGCGGGGGATGGGAACTGGTTGGGGAAATGGGGGAAAGAGGGTAGGTGGAAAGGGGGGAGAAAGTGGGGGGGGGGAAAAAGGGGAAAGAGAAAGAGTAAAGGGGGAAGAGGGGGAAGGGGTGGGGGGAAAGGGAGAAAGAGAAGGAGAGGGGGAGAAGAAAAGGGGGAGGCGGGAGGGGGAATGGGGAGTGCGGAGTAAGGGGGGGAGACAAGGGGCGCAGATGAGGGAGGGGGATGAACCTCAGCTCATGTCCTCGCTGACGTGGCAATGGGGGAATCGAAGTGTAGCAAGTGTGCTAGGCCGTGCCACGCCATCTTAGGACGTGCAAAACCGTTCATGACATGCCAGACCGTGCCAGGGCCCTGTGCTATGCAATGCGAGGCAATGCGAGGCCGTGCTAGGCCGTGCCAGGCTGTGCTAGGCCGTGTTAATAGCTCTCGTTATGGCTCCCCCATTCCCGGATTCCCCCTCTTCCCACTCCCCTCGAAACCCCTCCTCATTCGTCTTGTCCCCTTCTCGCTCTCCCGCGTCCCTCCTTTCCCTCCTCCCAGGACCATCACTGTGTGTGGATCAACAACTGTGTGGGCCACGCCAACTACAAGGCCTTCTTCCTCTTCGTGCTCTATGACGTCATTGCTCTCACTCACACCGTGGTAACCACTTCTGCTCACTCACTTTTGCTCTTTCATTTTTTCTCACTCAATTTTGCTCATTCACTCTTTCTCAATCACTTTTGCTCACTCGCACATGCTATTGTAACCACCTCTTTTCTCTCACACATGGTGGTACCCACTCTCCCTCTTCTGATGCACTTAAAAACAACTCTCGTCCTGCTCTCCCAGCCCCCCATCGCCCCCGTACCAGCTTGTCCTTTCCAGACTCTGCTTATTGTCCTCTATGTTTCCTCCACATCCTCATTCTCCACTCTTCACTCCACTCAAATGCCATCCCAACCCAACCCCCACCATCCCCCCCTGCCCCCTTGCCCTCCAGGCTCTTCTCATTGAGCTGCTGACCCCCTCCCCCACCGTTGAGTCCACTCACTCCTTCTGCCTCCACAATTCTAAGAACAACTCTCGTCCTCCTTTCCCAACCCCCACCATCTCCCCCTGCCCCTTTGCCCTCCAGGCACTTCTCATTGCCTTCTTCATCTCCTCCTGGGCTGCTGACCCGCTCCCCCACTCCTCCTCCTCCTTCTCCTCAACAACCCATTTCGACTCCTCGGGAGCAACAGCAGGATCAACAACAGCAGCAGCAGCAGTGGCAGCGGCGGCGGCAGCAGTGGGGCAAGAGGCGTATTCTCAGCCGTCATTGCTGCTTGTACCCTCCCCAGTCACCTGCGCTGTGCTTCGGGTCAGTGACAATGGGCCAAGGTGATTCGATTGAAATGTTATTCTCAGCCAGCAGTGCTGCTCGTACCCTCCCTGCTCACCTGCTCTGTGCTCCGGGTCAGTAGCCCGTCACTCTCTCCTTTTCAAGATCCCCTCTATATCTTTTTGACATGCCTCGGAAGTTTCCTATTTTTTTTGCATTTTATGTCAACTCAGCGTCAGCTTAAAAGACGGGCGCTCGCATTCTGCGTAAAATATTCCCACACACAGCCCGCCTGAGCACCAGGTACTAGCTCCCGACCCTCAAGACTCTATTTTTGAACCTCTCCTCCTTTCCCCAACCATTCCCTTTCCAACCTCACCCTTTTTCCCCACCAGGCGCTGTGTCTGCTGGTGAGTCTACCGCTGCTGATAGCACTGCTGGTGCTGCTCGTGTGGCACTGCTACCTCATTGCCATCAACAAAACCACCATCGAGGTAAGGCCACCAGTCCCCGCAACAATTCCCCATTAACCCCTCGCTTCATCTCCATTCATCTGCTTGTCTCCTCTTCCCTCCACTCATTCCACGCCATGCGGTCAGCACTGCAGGGGCGTGATGGATTTACGAGTGAGCCTAGTTCCAGTGGTGTTCTTTGAGTTGACTCATGGATTGTTTCCGGTTGAATAGAAACACGTATCTCTCTGCTTGTTTCCTCTCTTCCCTGGCGTGCATGCAGCACTACGAAGGTGTGAGGGCGAGACTAGTGAGTCCACGCCCAGTGGTGCCAAGTCAACCACCCCCCTCCCACCCGTACGACCTTGGGATCATCGCCAATCTCTCTGCAGTAAGCCCCCCCACCCATACGAGCCCTTTCAGTTGACTCACAAGTCATCCTCCACCCGTACGACCTTGAAATCAGTTCCAATCTCTTGGCCATGAGCCCTCGTAACCGTAGCCGGTGTGTTTTTTGTCGGCGTGCCAGACAGAGCTGCATATTGCAATCTGCAATCTCACCCTTGCATGTGTGCATCACAAGCTGTGCGTTCCAATTCTCACCGCCCCTTTCACCCTCCTCTCTTCCTCCTTGCAACCGCCATGTTCTAGAACCAGAGGCGCTGTGCTGTGCTGGCTGTGTCCCAACGCACTCTTTTTATGTTGTGTATTCCCTTGCTCAACCCCCCTCCCTTCCTCCCCTTCACTTCCCCATCATCTCCTCCCGCTCTCTTCCTCCACCACTCTTCCTCTTCCCTGCCTCTCCCTCTCCAGATCCTGGGACCAGAGGCGCTGTGCTGGCTGTGTCCCAACGACACTGCAAAGCAGAGTTGCTGGCACGTAAACAGCACACAGTGGAGTCCACTTCTCAAACCCCCCCACTCTTCCCCTTTTCCCACCACCTCCCTCCCCCCCCCCCTCCATCCACGCAGATCCTAGGACCAGAGGCGCTGTGCTGGCTGTGTCCCAACGACACGAGGCACATCTCAGACGGGCTGCATTTCGACACCGCCTACTCCATCTCGCGCCGCTCCAAGCTCTCGCTCAACCACCACACGGGCCACCTAGACCATGTGGACCGCTTATTATGAGTCATTGACTGTCACTGCCTGCTCTGCCTGACTCACTGCCTGCCAGAGTGTCTCTTCGCACAGTCTGCCCTGACTTGTCACTGTATCTGCTCTTCTCTCCTCTCGCCGCTCCGAGCTCCCTCTCAACCACCACGGGCCACCTTGACCATGTGGACCGCCTAATATGCGTGAATCACTCTCACTGTCACTGCCTGCTTCCGATCGGCCGCATGCTCTGTGTGCCTGTCTGCCACAGTGCCTTGTCTCACTCAGTGCACCTGTGTGCATTATGAGATGGGTCTTACTCTCTGTATCTGCCCCTCCATCCTCCTCCTGCGGTTGCTGCCATCACCACTGCGGATGCAGAGGGTGGAGCACAGCACAGTGCAGCATGGCATGCTCTTGCTACGGTAGGTTCTCATCACCAAGAGTACACTACTTGCCTTAATGATTACTAGCTGTTGGGCTGGAAGAAAGACAAAGAATCTTCCTGTCTGGAAGTAAGATTTCTCTATTTAAGTATAAACTGGTTTAAGTGTGTGGTGTAGTGCTGTTATCTACCAGCGGCTTTTGCCATGCACCAGTCCGGCAGCCCAGCCTCCTTTCTCCACGGGTCGTTACACCTCTTGTACAGCAACACCTGCCAGGCACGCACGCACAGGCGCACACAGGGGCACATAGGGGCACACAGCGGCACAAATACACACACAGGGAATGTTTACGTATCGAGTGCACAGGGGAATTTTGGAGGTGCCTCAACAATACCCAGCCTCCTTCTACCACTGGTTGTTACACCGCTTTTACAGAAGCACCTGCGAGGCACGCCACACCACAGTGGCACACAGACACACACAGACACACACAGGCGCACACAGTACTCTTGGTGTGAAGCGCACTGTATTTCAGGCACCTGAACAATCCAGCCCGGGCTCCTGCCCCCTCCCTCCTCCCCACTCCCCGGCCTCTGCCCCTTGCCCCCCATCCCTCACCTGCAACAGAGTAGCCATGGCATCGTCTCCCTCTCATCTCCTCCATTGCATGCATCCACAGCTACAGCCTCCCCCCCCCTTCTTCCCATGGTGTCCCCCCCTTCCACGTTGCTCCCCCTTACCCCCCACCTCCCCCACCATACCTGCAACAGAGTAGCCAAGGCATTGCCCACTCGAATCTCTTCCATTGCATGCGTCCACGACTGCAGTCTCCCCCTGTCCGCTCCCAACCCCCAACAGCACCCTCGCCCCCATCCCCCTCCCCTCATTTCTCCCGTTCCCCCTTCCCTCTTCCCCCTTCTTCCTTCCCCCTCCCAGCTATCTCCCCCACAATACCTGCAGCAGAGTAGCAATGACATCATCCCCTCTCATCTCCTCCAATGCATGCATCCACAGATGCAGCCTCCCCCCTTGCGCTCCCCCAACCTTTAAGGCGCCCTCTCTCCCCTCTCGCTCCCCTCATCTCCCCCCCATTCGCCCCTCCATCTCTCACCCCTCACCATACCTGTAGAAGCGTGGCAATGGCATCGTCCCCCCGCATCTCCTCCATGGCATGCATCCACAGCTGCGGCCTGCCACTGTCCGCTTGCCTCCTGCCTTCCATCCTTGCCACACTCGCATATGCCCACCGCTGCCACACCGACTCCACCCCTGACAACAGCTCCTGCACGCGGTTGGGGGGGATGGCCTGGTGTGCGGGATGGTGACGGGAGGGAAAATGAAGGGAGCGAGGGCGGGTGAGTATGAGAAGACGGGTTGTGCAGAAGGTTAATGTGAGAACCGTGAAAGTGAATGGGGTGGCGAGATAGGCGGAATAGCAAGGAAGGTTGACACCATACACATGCCATCTTTCCTCTCTCATCCATCGCCCCTCTCCCCTCGCCCTTTCTCCACTCGCCCCCACACCCCGCCTTCACCTCTCCCCTCCCCACCACTCCTCCCCTTAACTCACCCGTAGAATGTCCACCAGGTGGGGGATATCATCCTCGGCCACCCTCACAGCAAACTCCGAGCAGTTGAGGAATATCATCCTCGGAAACCCTCTCAAACCCCATCCACACGCCATTCCCCCACCCCCCTCGTTCCTGTGCCTCACCTCTCCCCTCCCAGTTCTCACCCGTAGAATGTCGACCAGGTGAAGGATATCATCCTGGGCCACACGAACACCCCAGCCTCTCCCCCCTCCCATTACCCCTCGCTCACCCGTAGAATGTCCACCAGGTGGGGGATATCATCCTCAGCCATCCTCACGGCAAACTCCGAGTAGTTGAGGTGGCGCTCAAACGCCATCCAAATGCCGTCCTGCACGATGACAGGGATGCACCCGTGCAGCATCGCATCCTCCATGCGCGCACTGAAGCCGTCCCCTGGGAACACCCCGCAGAAGCGGGAGGAAGAGAGCTGCGGGAGGTTAAGGGGGGGGGGTTGGGGGGAGGGGGAGTGAGGGGCGTAAGGCGGAAGAAGGGGAGAAATTGCCACCAGAAAGTCTTTTTTCCATGTGACAACCCCCCACACGCCGTCCTGCACGATGACAGGGATGCACCCGTGCAGCATCGCGTCCTCCATGCGCGCACTGAAGCCGTCGCCTGGGAACACCCCGCAGAAGCGGGAGGAAGAGAGCTGAGTGCACACAGGGGGGGGAGGAGGAGGGGGGAGGACGTTGGGGGAGGGCGGGGGAAGGGTGTGGGGAAAAAGTTTGCATCAGAAAGACCCGTTCGTGTGAATCTCTCCCCCCCAAACCCTGTCCCGCACGATAATAGGGATGCACCCGTGCAGCATAGCATCCTCCATGCGCACACTGAAGCCATATCCCCACCTCCATCCCCATCCCCCCCTAATCCCCCTCCCTCCTCCTTTCCCCTCACCTGCTTGCCATACTACTCCACGGCTCAACACATTCTCCTGCTGTTGCCACCCCAGCTTGACCTCCTTGTTGTGCCGTAATGCCAACAAACCCACCCAAACTCGTTATCACCTTTCCCCATTCCACCGCAATGATCTCTTCCCTCCCCTCTTCGCCCTCACCTGCTTGCCATACTCCCCAGAGAACTTGTTGGTAACCACAACGTCCTCCTGGTGCTGCCGCCCCAGCTGGCCCTCCTTGTTGGGAGACGACGCGAATTCCTCTGCCACCTTCTGCCTGATGCCCATGCTGTACCTGCGCCCATGGGGGAGTGGTGATGGGAGGGTGAGGGTAGGGGGGAGGGTGAGTAGGGGTGTGGGGTTTGGTCTAGCGGTGGCGAATGGGGTAGGGCCGCATTCAATATTGGAGTACAACACGTCGAAAAGAGAAAAGAAGCCAAGCCAGAACGAGCAAAGGAGCAACTTGAGATGGATCTGGATGGAGTGGGATAGATCTCAACTTGGGCTCCACGCGTCCGTGCTCGAACGCACTGCCGAGGTTGCCATTGAAATAGAAGAGCGTGGGTCGGGTCTCCAGTGTGCTGCACGCACAGCACGGCATGCAAGCAAGCAAGCAAGCACGGCACAGCAAAGGGTAAGCGTGGGGAGACGGCGGTGGGGAGGAAGCGCTGGAAATTCTTGTTCAAGTAGGAGAAAGAGGAGCGGGTCTCCTCTCCAGTGTGCTGCACGCACAGCACAGCACAGCACAGCACAGCACAGCATGTGGAAAAGAATCGCAGAGCCACAACGCACGCACACATGAATGGCACAAGGCATGCATGAGGAGAGGGGGGGGAGGGAGATTGCGGGATTGCAGTTGAAGTAAAAGGGCGTGGGTCAGGTCTCCAGTGTGCTGCACGCACAGCACAACGCATGTGAGGAAGTGGTGATAACAGGAAGCCCGACTGACAGACTGACAGACGGAAAGGGAAACCTTCACAAGGCAATGATGGAGCTCACAATGATCAAAACACCATTCGCTGATGCATCATGCACCATGGCCCACACCACACCAGAACAACACCACAGGCACGAGCACAAACAAACCCACGTACGGAGATTTGATCTTCTGTGCCAGCGCCCACACGCCAGGAACTTTCCAAGCCGGCATCACCACATCCTTGTCCGGATCAAAGCACGGGTGGTCTCCCCTCACGCTCTCCTCCATTACACTCCAATCATCGTGGTAATACGCGGTCGTACACCCCTTGTGCGTGGTGCCTGTATTCCCCCAATGTGCCAGCATGATGCTGCTCCAGATGGCCTGGGGGGCATAGCACGCGCCTTCATCCCATGCGAACATCCAAATGTGGTCCTTGCCTCCGTGCCGGTCCCAGAAGGGGTGGTGCGTGCGGATATGGGCGAGGGCACGGAGGTAGAAGTCTGCTACTAGGTTGGGCCGCCGCGCCCTGAATTGACCCTGAGAGGGGGGAGGAGAACGAAGGCAGGTGGAACGGGGTGGGAAAACGTGGGAGGGTGTGAGCAAAGATGGAGGGGATGGGGCGAGAAACGATAGAAGGGAGGGAATGAGAAAAGAGGGGGTTGAGGAAAGAAGTGGTGGGTGCGAAAGTTGGCAAGTGCACAGAAGTAGAAGTCCACCTTCCCCCTTTCCCTTTCCCCTTCCCCCTCCCCTTCCTTCCCCCTTCCCCATCCCTTTTCCCCTTTCCCCCCCTCCCATCTCCCGCTTAGTAAGCCACCATGCCTCCATGCGGAATCGGGGCGAGTCGTCAGCGCGGGCGATGATGCAGGCGCCCAGGAGGGGCACGTAGAAGAAATCCGCACTGTCGCCGTCCAGCGTGCGGTGGGGGCTGCCCAGAAACCCCTCAAACACCGCTGTCTGGGGGGAAGGGGGTTTGGGGATGGGGGGAAAGAGGGGAAGAGTAGGAGAGGAGAGGAGAGGGAAGGGGAATGCAAAGGAGAGGAAAGGTTGGGCGATAAGGGTGGGGAGGAGAAATGAGAGGTGGGTGGAGTTGGGGAAGGAGATGGGGGGAGAGCGAGATGGGGATGTGCATTGTGTGCAGTGCAGACCTGCAGTCCATAGAGCCATCTGCCATCTGTCATTGAGTTGAGCGTTCTCATGGCTCATTTGTGCATTGTATGCCCCCAGCTCTAAAGTGTGGGTGTCTGTGCAGCATGGCATGGAGCAGAAAGAGCCTCCAGAGTGGCAGGGAGGTCGATGGAGAGGGGGGCGAGAAGGAGGATGGGGGGATGAGGGAGGGGGCGCACCTCTAGTCCATAGAGCCATCCGTCGTTGAACAGTGTGTCATTCTCATGGCTGTATGCGCGCGGCCCACAGTAGCTCTTCCACTGCCGCGCCTGGTGTGTGCCATGCCGTGCCATCCCACCCATGTCATACCCACCATCCCATGCCATGCCATGCCATGCCAGGCCATAAGACCATGCCACCAAACAGAGAGAGTGTGCAGTGGGAATGAGCACGTGATGTGGGAAAGATCACACTAAGTATTCGTAATGGGCGGATACACACGAAAACCCGGGTCAGCGAAAGGGTACTGGTAATAAGCCCCTCACCACAAAACGACAACCGCACCGCACCGCACGGCACTCACCTCTAGATTGTGGAAGGTGAACTCTGCTGGCAGGTCATATACATAGATGAGGGGTCGGGTCCGGTTCACCATGGTCCAAATCTCTGCCACACGTGTGCTCTCCTCTTCTGCTGCTGCCGCTCCTCCTACTACTACCCCTCCTCCTGCTGCTGCTGCTGCAGGAGCTGCTGCTGCTGCACCTTCAATACTACTGTTGGTGCTGCTGTTGCTGCTGCTGACACCGCTTGCCTCATCCACACTAGATGAGCCAAGGGAATCAGGGCCAGAGCCAGGGGTCTGATCAGGGTAATCGGAGGAGGAATCGGAGTCGGGTTGGTGGGGCAGGGGTATGCGCAGCCACTCGGGGGGGTAGAGGTTGGGAGGTGAGCGCACGGAGGGGATGCTGCAGTCAATGCCGTAGCGATCACCCTCGCACTGCCAGCACGGTGGGAGTGGAGGGGTGGGGGATTGGAAAGTTGGAGGGGGAAAGAGAGAGGGGTTGCGTGGAAGAGGTTTGTGAGAGTGGCTACATGAGTGTACAGAGCGAATTCTGCAGTCAATGCCATAGTGGTTGCCCTCGCATCGCACTGACAGTAGATTGAAGGTAACTGAGTGGGGGATGGGGGAGACGGGAGAGAGTGAAAAAGACGAGTGGGAGAGAGGAGAATGGGATTCTCGAGCAGGGAGCATGGGGGAGGGAGAGTGGGAAAACGGATGGCAGTACCCATGTTCACTTGACACCATCCCCCACCACTCATTCTCACCAACAACCACTCATCAACACCCGTTCTCACCTCACACCACCCCCCAGCACCCATTCTCACCGCGCAGTACCCCATGATGCACGTGCCGGCGCGCGAGCACTGGTTGATGCAGAAGCTCTCGACCGTCGTCTCACACAGACGCCCTATCTGCCCGTCATAGTTGCAAAAACACTCAGCCGCTGCTATCTGCGTGGGGTGCGCTTCACACCATGCTACACGCCTATCATTGATGGCATTGCTGCCACTGCTGCTGGTGCTGCTGTTGCCCCCGTCACTGTTGCTGTCGCTGGTGCTGCCACCGCTGCTGCCGTCGCTGCTGTCGTCATTGCTGGTGGTGGTGGCGATGGCTTGGGGTCCGTAAATGGGGGTAACGTCCGGTTTGTGGTAAAGAATGATACCACTGGTGCGGAGGTGGGAGGAACCGGGGGGGCGGAGGAGGGAGAGAGAGGGGGGAACGGGGGAGGGGAAAGAGAGGGGAGGAGGGGGGAAGGAGGGGGGGATGAAGGGCAAACGAGGGACGAAAGAGAGAATGGGAATGGGCAGCTGGTGGTGTTGGGTGGGTCCGCAATGGCGCATGGCAAATGGAACGAGCATGAGAACCAACCAAGCAAGGAAAAGGCCAGCACAGCTGGAAGCTTACTCAGGGGCCTTGGGGAAACCGCAAGGCGCGACGACAGGGCGGTCAGGGTAGCTGGTGTTGGGCCCGCATCGGCACTGGGAGCGGCGTAGGTCACAGTGGCCAGCACATATGGACACTATCCAAGGCCCCAGGGGGAACTCAGGGGTTGCCGGCAGGTTGCAGGGGTAGTCCTCCTCCTGAGAGCAGTCGGGGCCTGGGGGAGGGGCGTTGGGGAGGAGAATTCTCTTGTCTTGAGAATGGGTTCGGCTGTTGCAGGAATAGTTCTCCGATTGAGAGCAGTCAGGTCAGGGCTTGAGTTGAGACCTCAGTACCAACTCTTCAAGCCCTCACACAGTTCCTCAACAGCCTTCTTTCTTCACTCCCCAAACAACGCCCATGGCGACAACACCTGTATTCCCTGGCCACATGCATACAACCTGCACTTCCTAGCCTTCCCCCATGTACTGGTACCCATGGCAACTCCCACACACTCCCCAGTGCGCCTACTCCGCATCGCACACACCGATGCTGAAAGAGGAAAAAACAATACCATATTCAAGAGAAGGTACTGATACCATCTTCCTCCCCGGACTACTTTACCTTCACAGCCCCTGCATGCTCACCAGTGTACCCGTGGCGGCACCTGCACTCCCCAAACTCTGCATTGCACATGCCATTGCCGCTGCAGTCCCCAGGGCACGTGCGACCAAAGGCAGGCTGCATGCACGAGAGATGGACCCGAAAGCACGACGCGCACGGCACAAGGCACAAGACAGGGAAGTGGGGTGAGGAAAAAAGGTCGGGATGGGAAGGTGGGAGAGTGGGGGGGTTGGTCAAGGAAGTTACTCAGTTCCAAGTTGCTGCAGTCTTGCAGGAGAAGAGGGAGGAGAGAGAGAGAAGTGGAGAAAGTCTCACACTCGCTCCTCACCTAGCCTCCTGCTGGCCTGGCAGCACTGGAAGACTGTTTGCACAGCAAACAGCAGCTTCAGGGAACTTCTCAGAGGATATAATATCTGCGAATGATTATGGCACATCCCACACTCATCTCATGGTTACCAGACGCATTTCATGGTTACCACGTGGTTGCCGCACTCACCTCGTGAACAGTGACAGTCAACGCACTGGGCGGCACGCTCTTCAACCATGATCCCACGTGGCCTTGCCACGGCGCTCCTCTGTGCCACACGGTGCCACGTGGGGTAGATGACGTGGCAGCTGCACCGTCAGCACCCCATGCTGTCCCAATAGCTGCGGCGGCATCAACAACTGATGCTCCATCCGTTAATTCTCCTTGGCCTAGTGCAACACACACACACACACACACACACACACACACACACACACACACACACACACACACACACACACACACACACACAGAGCCACCCCCCCTCCTCCCCCCCCCCCCCACACACACAAACAAACACGCACGCACGCACGCACACACACAAATTGGGCAAATTAGCCTTAGGAAAGGTGTGCCAGAGGTAAGTTGATAGGGATAAATGACTGATATCCGTTAGGCCAACAAATCAGTCACCTTGTGGCACGACAACGACACGCATGTTTACCAGCGAACTGAGTAAAGTGGCGAAATAAAAAAGGAAATAATAAAATTTACGAAATACAGTATATATACCAGGCCGATCGTTCGAATCGTTGTTGGGTTGTGCCACGTCAGCGTCGGGCGGAGAGAGGTAGAGGAGAATCTGTTGCGCAGTGGCGATCAGGGCGAGGAAAACAACAACCACGCCCACCACACGCGCCACCCGCTGCAACCGGCCGTTATTCCCACCATCATTAAACGATGACGAGTGATAATACGCCCGTGTTCCTACAACGAAGCCTCCCGAACCAGACCTGGCCAGCTGGTCACCCGAACCAGAAGCCGACGCTCGGATGTGGATCGACCGTCGAGCGGAGGTCGGGATGGGGTGAGACGAAGTCGCCATGACGCTAGAGCTATTCAAAGAATCCAATTCATGGAAGAATGGGTGGAGTCCGGTCCAGAGGTGTCCAGAGAGGTCACGTCAGTGACAGCAAAGAGACGAGGCAGAAAATGGAACGAAAGCAGTTTCACGTTGAATATAACGCCTTTCTCTCGCGATTCATGATTCAAGGCGACGAGCATGGACCACGGATTCCATCGAGCCTTTGAATCCTTTAAATTCGGAGATAGATGTGAGAATCTGTCTAAAATTTGTGATCAACGGGGCAAGCCTTGCGACTGAGGAGGACTGCTCGCTGATGTCAGCAGGCATTCGGCCACGTGACAGCACCACCGAGCACGCTGACGCCAACTGGACACGCATGAATCCTGCTGCTGCTCATACGGCGAGCGAGCAGGATGATAAGGCGAGGAGGAGTAATAAGGCGAGAAGACATGCAGCGATGCAACGCCTGATCTGGTTTTGTCTGACGGAAATTGGAACAGCATCTGCCGAACTGAAGAACTCCCTCCCCAGGCCAGATTAAGCAACTAAATCCGCGGTATTGACTGGTGCAGCAGTTTGAACGTTCCAAACCTATGAGTGGGCATCTGAAATATAAAACCTTCGTCAAAATCACTGAAACAATCATTTGTGCAAGCCCCATTTGAGAGTGAAACGAGTAGAGCATTTTTCACATTACGGTACTAGGTTATTTATACATAAACTCTGAGGATTGCTACCGTCGGAGATATAAGCTCATACGGGCTTGTAATAAGACTGGGAAAGTTATGCGTATGCTTGATATTAGGGTACATTCCGCTGTAGATTTATGTCTCAATCGATGTGTCACAATCGATTGAAACGCGTACGTACAGCATATGTTGCCAGGTGTCGGAATGCCGTGGCGCTCGTGGTTGTCGCGCAGTGTATTTATCATTGTGTGGCGTGGTTTACAGAACTGTCGCCAGCTAATTACAACACATCTAACCATTCGCACGCGGTGCCAAATGTCATCTCATGCATCCTGTATCTAGACTACATTTTGTGCGGCCCTCTATCCACACCAACGCGTTCACGGCCTTGCGATTGGTCGAAACGAACCATACGGAATTATTGACATTGACGCGCACTCACCCGCCATTCCGCCTTCCCCCCTCCCCAAGCACCTCCTCCTCAACCCCTCCGCCTCCCAACCCCCTTCAATGTCAAGGTTATGCCAGGCTTTTTGAAGCTCCACTCTGTCTTCTTCTCCCGCCAATTCTTCCTCTAGATCTAGATCTAGAAGTGAACAAGCCGCAAGTATGGCTCGTAAGCGTAAGGGGCAGGCCCTTAACGACTGCCCCAAGGACTTAAACGAGATACCGTACATCCGCTGGATGAACCAGCAGATCGCCAACGGTCGCCACCCCAGGGGATTATCCGCGCCGCCCGTTCTTGACGGCCAGGGGTCATGTGCACAGTCGCCCACCGCCGCGCCGTCACGTGTGCGCCGTCTGTCAGAGGTCCACTGGTGATCCCCGATTGATCCTAGGGAAGGGTTACAGGCATGGCGGCCTGGGGGGTTATGGGCGCACTCACCCGCTACACAAACAAGCCCTTCTATCCCAGTGGTTAGTGGCTGGGATTCTGACATGTTATCAGAGCGAAGGTCTCGGGTTCGAATCCCGGTGTGTGCACCTCGGGCATCCCAGTGCGGGGGGGTGTCAGAGGTCCACTGGTGATCCCCGATTGATCCTAGGGAAGGGTTACAGGCATGGCGGCCTGGGGGGTTATGGGCGCACTCACCCGCTACACAAACAAGCCCTTCTATCCCAGTGGTTAGTGGCTGGGATTCTGACACCGTCAGCCTGCACGGGCTGCAGCAACGCACCGGCCAGTCGTGGAGGAAGTCGTCGCCGACGCTGACGAAGACGAGGACGACGACGACGTTGCCTCCGACGACGAAGAGGAGGAGCCTGAGGACGCCGGAATATCGCCCAGCGACGACGACGACGAAGACGACGAGGATGCCGAGGATGACGCCCCGGAAGAAGCACAGCCAGTCACCCCGCCGCCGAAACGGAGCACCGCACGCAAGGCAGCGTCAGAGAAGGGCAAAGGCAAGGCGGCGCAACACACGGCACGCCCAGAACCAAGGAAGAAACGGGCGGCCGCACCGGTCGAGCGCGGCTTATGGTCCGACAAGGAGAGCACCATTTTCGCCGCGGCGAAATGTCAAACATATATGCTGCTTATTGTGTAGGCTGTAGTGGGGTAGCCCATATGGGGTACAACCCAAATTAGGGTTTACTACTTGTACTCCTGCATCCTGCTAGTTCAATCATTCCTGCTGCTAGATTCTAACATGGTTTCAGAGCACTAAGGTCCGTAGGACCGTTTTTTTTTCGGGCCCACCTACCGCTGCGGTTACCGCGCTACCCCACGTACCTGCCTGCCTTGCCTTGCCTTGTGACGTGCTGCACTACGCGCGCCGTCCAGCAGCCCTAGCGCTGCCTCCTGCTGCCCTAGGCCAGCGCGCTGCTTCTAGAGGCCCGTAAGGCCCGCGCGCCGCCCCTACACGCCCTTCAGGCCCGCGAACAGCCCCTGCAGACCGTTAGGCCCGCTGCTGCCGCGCGCTGCCCGCACCGAGCCCGCGCAGCCCGCACCGAGCCGCGCGCAGCCCGCTGCAGCCGCGCGCAGCCCGCACCGAGCCCGCGCAGCCCGCTGCAGCCGCGCGCAGCCCGCACCGAGCCGCGCGCAGCCCGCTGCAGCCGCGCGCAGCCCGCACCGAGCCGCGCGCAGCCCGCTGCTGCCGCGCGCAGCCCGCTGCTGCCGCGCGCAGCCCGCGCCGAGCCCACGCAGCCCGCGTCGAGCCGCGCGCGGCCTGCTACGGCCTCGCGAGGCCCGCGCGCGGCCCGCAGCAGCCCGCGCCGAGCCGCGCGCGGCCCGCTACTGCCTAGCGCGGCCGCGCGCGGCCTGCAGCAGCCCAGCGCGCTGTCAGCGCAGCCCGCGCCGAGCCGCGCGCGGCCCTCTGCCATGGCCCCGACCTGCCGCTGATGCGGCCCCGCCCTGCAGCTGCCATCTGCCGCTGATGCGGCCCCGCCCTACAGCTGCCGCGACCCCGACCTGCCGCTGACGCGGCCCCACCCTGCGACTGCCGCTGAAGCGGTCCCGCCCTGCAGCTGCCGCGGCCCTACTCTGCAGCCGTTGTTGCGGCCCCGACGTCGCCGCTGTCGTGCGCCTACTCGGCCGCCGCCCGTCGAGCGCCGACCCTGCTCGCCCGGCGAGCGCCTGCTCTTCCAGCCTTTGGTGAGCACCTGCCTGCCTGCCTGCCTGCAGGCCTGCCTGTCTGCCTGCCTGCCTGCCTGCCTGCCGGCCTGCCTGCCTGCCTGCCTGCCTGCCTGCCTGCCGGCCTGCCTGTCTGCCTGCCTGCCTGCCTGCCTGTCTGCCTGCCTGCCTGCTTGCCTGCCGGCCTGCCTGCCTGCCTGCTTGCCTGCCTGCCCGTCTGCCTGCCGGCCTGTCTCCCTGCCTGCCTGCCTGCCTGCCTGCCGGCCTGTCTGCCTGCCTGCCTGCCTGCCGGCTTGTCTGCCTGCCTGCCTGCCTGCCTGCCTGCCTGTCGGCCTGCCTGCCTGCCTGCTTGCCTGCCTGCCTGCCGCGCCTGCCCTGCCCGCGCTACTGCTACTACTCCTGCTATTAGCAGGTGGCCAGATGCAGCTCCAGCGTCGTTCCTGTGCGTCCCTCACGCCCCAGCAGCTTGATGAGTGGTATAGGGTTTGGGGCTGTCGAGGTAGCCGTCGTAGCAGTCGCCCTGGAGCTGGTCAGTTGGGGGCAGTGGCCAGCTGCAGCTGCAGGGGCGTCCTCGCGAGACACTTACGCCCCGGCAGCTCCAGGAGTGGTACACTCAGTGTAGCAGGTCTACGCGTACCGTTCGCTGCCCGTACGTCATTCGCACAGGTGTTAGGACTGGTCAGCCTTGCGGGACGCTTGGTCACACACAGTCCCGCTGCTTCGCCCGTCTGAGCGACGCCTGGCGTACCGTGTTTGGAGACGAGGCTGAGCTCCCTGCCTGGCCAGAGCTGCTTGGACAGAGGGTAGATATCTTTGCACTTGACTATGATGCTATTCTCACTGCCATGTATGCATTGCCTACTAGTGTTGACCGTGCCTGTTACCTGTGCGTCCCGCCTGACCCTGGTATAGCGCCTGCTGCTCTCGGTACTGGTAAGGCTGCTGGGTGCTCGTGCGTCTCCTGCTCTAGGTGCTGGTGAGACTGCTGCTCTAGGTGCTGGTGAGTTTGCTCTTTCTGGTACTGCACCACACTCACGCCGCTCAGTCGGCCAGTTCCGGTCTCCCTGGCGGACCCCTCTGGGGGTCCAGTCCTTGCCCACTACTCCACGGTTCTGCCGTGTCCGGCCGTCCCGTCTGGCTTCCTGTCAGGTCTTTACCTCCCCTCGTTCTCTACGAACTTGGTGAGTGGAGCTGACCTCCAGGATGGGGGGGTTGACCAGTTCACTCCTGCGAGTCAGCGAGTGACTCACTGTACGTGTGCTCGGACGGGCCGACACTTGGCCACGTTCACCCGTGCACCTGGCTCGAGTCTGTACACACTGACCACTGAGTCCCCTCAGGTAGCTGCGTCTGCGTCTACGTCTGGTCAGCTGGCAGCCCCCTGCGAGTGTCGCGCTTTGTCGCATGACACTCTCCTGTGGCACCACCGCCTTGGTCACCCCTCCCTGCCTCGCCTTCGTGGCATGCACTCTCGTTCCCTGGTTTCTGGTCTTCCCAGGTCTCTGCCTGCTCTCCCTCCCTCGCCTGCGCCGCCCTGCATTCCTTGCGTCGAGGGGCGGCAGCGCGCCGCTCCTCACTCCTCCTCGTTCCCTCCCACAGAGGCTCCCCTGCAGACTCTCCACCTGGACGTGTGGGGCCCAGCCCGCGTCCGTGGACTGGGCCACGAGCGGTACTTCCTGCTGGTTGTCGACGACTACACGTGCTACACCACGGTCTTCCCCTTGCAGAGCAAGGGGGACGTCCCTGCTGTTTTGATCCCTTGGATCCGCGCTGCTCGTCTCCAGCTCCGCGACCGGTTCCAGCGGGACTTTCCTGTCCTGCGTCTGCACTCCGACAGAGGTGGTGAGTTCACCTCAGACCTCTTGGCAGCCTACTGTGCGGAGCACGGCATCCGCCAGTCGTTCACGCTTCCGGCCTCTCCGCAGCAGAATGGGGTTGCTGAGCGCCGCATTGGCTTAGTCATGGAGGTCGCTCGTACCTCCATGATCCATGCGGCTGCCCCCCATTTTCTGTGGCCGTTTGCGGTCCGGTACGCCGCGCATCAGCTCAACCTTTGGCCCCGTGTCTCCTTGCCGGAGACCTCGCCCACACTGCTGTGGACGGGGAAGGTTGGCGATGCGTCGCGTTTCCGGGTCTGGGGTGCTCGTGCCTTTGTCCGCGATACCACTGCGGACAAGCTCTCCGCCCGCGCTGTTCCCTGTGTCTTCCTTGGCTTTGTCCCTGACGCGCCTGGTTGGCAGTTTTACCACCCCACCTCGCGCCGTGTCTTTGCGTCTCAGGACGTCACGTTCGACGAGTCGGTTCCCTTTTACCGTCTCTTCCCCTACCGCACTGCCCCGCTCCCCCCCCCCGCCGCTCTTCCTCGCTCCAGGTGCTCCCCAGGTAGACCCCCTCCCCGCTCCAGGTCCTGCTCCTTCAGGTGTGTCTCAGGTAGACCCTCCTCCCTTGTCTGCGCCGGTTGAGGTCACTGGTGACTCAGGTCCTGCTGAGGGTGGTCCTGCTCGGGGTGCTACTTCTGGGGGTGCTGAGCCTGGGGGTGCGGAGCCTGGGGGTGCGGAGCCTAGGGGTGCTGAGCCTGGGGGTGCGGAGCTTGAAGGTGTGGAGCCTGGAGGTGCTGAGCCTGAGTGTGAGGGGTCTGGGGGTGCTGAGCTTGGCAGTACTGAGTCTGGGGGTGCTGCGCCTGGGGGTACTGAGGCGTCTGGTGAGCAGTCTCCCTGGAGTGGCCGTCTCCGTAGTCGCTCCGCTGGTGCCTCGCCGCTGCCCTCTCGTCGTCGACTCCCCCTCTCCTCCCTACAGCGGGTTGAGTGGTACCTTGACCGTCAGGGCCGCGCTGCTGGAGCTGGTGACTCTGCTCCTGGAGCTGTTTTTCCTGGAGGCTCTGCTGCTGCTGAGGGTGCGGGCGCTGGAGGTTCTGGTGCTGCTGGAGGTCCTGGTGCTGGTGGCGCTGGAGCTGGGGGTTCTGGGGCGACTGACGGTGCTGACGCTGAGGGTTCGGAGTCTACTGTTGCGCGGTCTCCTTGGAGTGGCCGCCTTCGTCCACGTGTGCCTGTCACCTCACAGCAGCTGCACGACTGGTACGGTCGCCGTCTGCCTCGCGCTTCTGGAGCTGGGGGCTCTGCTGCTGGAGGTACTTCTGCTGACGTCACTGGAGCTGGGAGTGGTGCTGGTCTCGGAGGTACTCGTACTGGGGGTACTGGTGCTACTGGGGTGCTGAGCCTGCGGGTGCTGCTGCTGGGGACACTGCGGCTGGAGACCCTGGGACTGGGGGTGCCGGTTCTGGGGGTGCTGCTACTGGTGACGCTGAGTCTGGAGGTGCTGGCGCTGGAGGTACCGGTTCTGCGGCTGGAGCTTCTGGAGCTGCTGAAGGTGCTGGAGCAACTGGAGACGCTGGAGCTACTGGAGGTGCTGGAGCTGCTGGTGCTGGTGCAGCTGCGCCGACACGACTGTTCTTCGCTCCGCCGTCTCCGTCGTCTCTGCCGCCGCCTGACTCTGCTCTTCGTCAGGTTCTTACTCTCCCATCGTCTACTGGTCTTCCGTTACAGCCTGGCTCACCGCTGCCTGCTCCCTCTCCTTACACTGAGCAGACAGGTAGTCTTGCTGAGCGTCGTGAGCCTGCGTCGCGTCCTATCTCGCCTGTTCGTCCTTGTCGTCCCGTTCGTCGTGTTCCTCGTCAGCGTCAGCCGGCTGTCCCCGGCACACCCCTTGTAGCCCTGCGTCGGTCCTCCCCTCCGGAGCGTACTCCTCTTCCGTCTCCCCCTGCGTCCTCTTTGCCTGACGTCGCGGATCCTGAGTCTGACCGGTTTCGTGCTGAGCACCCTACTGTCACGCGTCTGCTAGCCACAGTTGTCACTGACCCGTCGTTTGAGTCTGCTGCTGCGTCTGCCCTAGTCGCTGAGCTTGTTGACTTTGCTGCTGCCTGTCGTCTAGACTTCGCTGCCAGTCTTGTTGCTGAGTCTGAGTCTGTCTGTCCTCCGTCCGTCGGGGGTGAGTGTGCTCTTAGCACGGACGTCCTTGAGGACAGGCACGAGGACCTTGAGTGTCTTGCAGCCGCTGCGCCTCATCTCGTGGCCATGCTGCTTGCCCCTGAGGGAGACCCGGATGCACCAGACATCCCGACCCCGCGCACTTACGCTGAGGCGATGGCGGGTCCCTACTCCTCTCAGTGGCAGACAGCCATGGACGCCGAGATGGCCTCCTGGAAGTCCACACGCACCTACGTCGACGAGGTTCCCCCTCCTGGGGCGAACATCGTCAGTGGCATGTGGATTTTCAGGGTGAAGCGGCCGCCGGGTTCTCCGCCTGTCTTCAAGGCTCGTTACGTTGCTCGAGGCTTCAGTCAGCGAGAGGGAGTTGACTTCTTCCAGACCTTCTCCCCCACCCCGAAGATGACCACTCTTCGGGTACTGCTGCACGTTGCCGCTCAGCGTGACTACGAGCTTCACTCTCTTGACTTCAGCACAGCCTTCTTACAGGGCAGCCTGCACGAGGAGATCTGGTTGCGCCGCCCACCTGGCTTCACTGGGTCTTTCCCTCCTGGTACCCAGTGGAGCCTCCGGCGGCCAGTCTACGGTCTCCGCCAGGCACCTCGTGAGTGGCACGACACACTGAGGACTACACTTGCGGCTCTTGGGTTCGCTCCTTCCACTGCTGACCCGTCGCTGTTTCTGCGCACCGACACTTCGCTGCCGTCGTTCTACATCCTCGTGTACGTCGACGACCTGGTCTTTGCCACTGCTGACACTGAGGCTCTCGCTCAGATGAAGTCGGAGCTGCAGAAGAGACACACGTGCACAGACCTAGGTGAGCTGCGCAGCTACCTTGGCTTGCAGATCACCCGGGACAGAGCACGTCGCACCATCACCCTGACTCAGTCACACATGGTGCAGCAGGTCCTTCAGCGCTTCGGCTTCTCCTGGTCCTCCCCACAGCACACTCCTCTGGCTACAGGTCACTCGCTCTCAGCTCCACCTTCGGACGAGTCCGTAGAGCCGAGTGGTCCTTACCCAGAGCTAGTTGGTTGCCTCATGTACCTGATGACTTGCACTCGTCCTGACCTCGCGTACCCTCTTGGCCTCCTGGCTCGCTACATGGCTCCTGGTCGGCACCGACCTAAGCACATGGCTGCTGCTAAGAGGGTACTGCGTTACTTGTGCAGTACATCAGGCATGGGGCTAGTGCTTGGAGGACGGAGTGAGGTGGTGCTCACTGGGCACTCAGACGCGTCTTGGGTTGACGACCAGACTACGCAGCGGTCGTTACAGGGTTACACCTTCAGCCTTGGCTCTGGCTCTGTTTCTTGGCGGTCCACACGCTCGTCTTCTGTTCTCAGCTCCAGTTGTGAGGCTGAGATCTACGCCACCGCCATGGCTGCACAAGAGCTACGCTGGCTCACCTACCTGCTGACTGACTTGGGTGAGCGGCCTCGTTCTCCTCCAGTTCTGTACGTTGACAACAAGGCGGCCATTGCCTTGTGTGAGGAGCACAGACTGGAGCACAGAACGAAGCACATCGCTCTGCGTTACTTCCTGGCTCGAGAGTTGCAGCAGCGAGGTCAGCTTCGTCTTCGTCACGTGGCCACTCGGGCCAACACTGCTGATATATTCACCAAGGCACTTCCGTCTGGTGATCATCAGCGCTTTTGTACCCTGTTAGGCCTTGTGCCTACGTTTCCACACTTGCTGTAGTCTTTGGTTGTACTGTGATCTATATATATATGTTCTGCATGCTTGCCCTTGCTAGGTAGTGATCACTGCTCTATTGTTGTTGCATATATATATACCTCTGCATGTGAACTGGCCTTGTGGCCCTTTGCTTGTGCTCAGAGAGTGTGGTGACGTTGTGATCCACCCTGAGCTTGCTTTGCTTCTCTTGACTGGTCGTGTGACCCTTGTTCTCCCCCACTTTGCCTATGGGGGTGTGTCAAACATATATGCTGCTTATTGTGTAGGCTGTAGTGGGGTAGCCCATATGAGGTACTACTTGTACTCCTGCATCCTGCTAGTTCAATCATTCCTGCTGCTAGATTCTAACACGAAATGGTTCATGAAACATGAGCTGGAGAGTCTCAAGGGGAAGCAGGGGACGCAGTACTGGGCCCGGCTGCTCGCACACATCAAGGAGTCGAACCCCGGATGGATTAGGGGAGTCAACGCGCTGCAGAAACAGTGGCGCGACCTCATGTTTCTGTGGCGGGAGTACAAGCGCGCCGACGGGGGATCGGGCAACGGCTCGGTGGAGAAACCAACGTGGTATCCGTACCTGGAGCTGCACAACCAAGACACCGCAGCAGCCGCGCCGCATGCCGTGGACGGAGGTGGGGCGAATAACGTCAACGTGCCGGCAGGCATGGAGGTTCCAACCTCGTCCCAGCCAGGCACGTCCACACCATGCTTTACTGGTAAGTTCGTGTTCAGCTTATGTGTTCGATTTCAAATGCTGACGTTAATTGTTGTTGCTTCAACCATGCTTGTTCACTCAGAGGCTGAAATGCATCAAACATCGACATGGTGAGCACAGCCACCACTAACTTAATTTCCTTGCACCTCCTATGTTGCAGCTCCTCCACCAACAACCACGGGCACACCCAGGCGTGCCCGGGTGCATGAGACGGCAACCATGCAAGCGGCGATGCTTGTATCCGCCACCATCAAGGACTGCCACGGCGACGCCATGACTCGCATCGAAGGCCTCATCCGCGAATGGATGGCGCAAGACCTTCGACTTGCCCGCGAGCGCATGGCTGAGTCGGCTCCCCCGGATGTGCACCGCGCGCCTCCGGATTTCTCCCCACCACCGTCACGCGGGGAGTCCGCACCACCCCCCGAAACCGCACGGCCTCAGGAGGAGGTGGGCGATGGAGGCACCGTCACTCCGGCGGCTGAGGATGTGGAGATATGGGTTCGCGGCGCCGACAATTAGTGTAAGACTGTTGAAGCGCCTCACCCAGTCGTTTCCGCCTCTCCCTGAGTGCCTGCTGAGTCGGTGGGACACACGGTTCCCATTTGTGTGTTGCGATTGGTCCCCGCGTCCACCATGGATCACGGTTGCGTGGTAGGTTCTCCCATGCCATGTTCCGCCGCCTAACATCCTGCATATCTTCACACATGTTGTGCACGATGACACAACACGCAGCTCCGGCGAGTATGCGCCACAACCTGCAGTCGTTGCGCTGGGCGAAGATGTGCCATCTCCCTTTGAATGCGCCGATGCATCTCTCCACCGCCATGCGTGTGGCGCTCTGACAGTAGTTGAAACCTTGTGCCCAGTCGTCCATGAGGTCCTCACCTCGTGGGGCATGCAGGGATGTTAGGCAGTACTCCCGTAGAGGGTAGGCCGCGTCACCAACAATCTGGTATGGGGCTATGTCCCCGTTGTGTAACCTCTCAAGTAATGCACTCTCTTTGAACACCCGCATGTCGTGCGCGCTCCTGGGATACCCGATCAGGTAGTCCCATATCCTCCCTCTTGCGTCACATGTGAGCTGGAGTTGTACGGCATACGCCGATTTCCTTGTCCAGTACTCTGTTCTGTGCCCCTCCATCCCCTTCATGTGTATGTGAGTCCCGTCCACAGCACCCACCACAGCAGGTATACCCTTGACGGCTGCAAACTCCCGCGCCATAGCAGGAAGCTCTTCTCGGGTGGGGAAGCGCACCCAGGCGGCCTTGAAGACAGAGGGGAACACCGTGAGGAACACGTCGACCAGCTCGTGACACAGCGTCTTCGAGATGCCGAACAGGTACGACATGTCCACGTACGCAACGCCTGATGCCAGGTACTTGATTGGTATAAGCACAGCGGTGTCCATGGTGAGTATTGACCGGTTAACTATAGGCTCTAGGTAGTGTTGCATTCCTGTCTTGATATGCTCCAGAATTGCTCGGTTTATCCTGAACAGGTCCTGAAAGTCATTCTCCCGCAGAGAGCGTGACGCCGCCGCCGAACCCTCGCTTTCTGACGGCGATTCTCTCCGTAATCGTCCCTGAGCGATGAGGACTGCTCGTCATCGTCCTCGAACACGCCTGACTCTATGAGGCCTACAAAACTCTTCGCAACGCTCTCGTGGAAGATGGTGTAGTAGTAGGTCACCCATGCGACGAGTAGGCGTAGGATGAATGAGATTGTTCTTGGCTCAGCCATGTTAGGAGGATTATGACCGTGGGTTTTTTTTTGTGTTGTGGGGTATTCCTGTTATAAATGCTCAATGTGTGTGACGGGATATTACAACTTCGGGGTGGCAATTATTGGTAGCGCGGATGGCCTGTGTACCATCCGCGGCCTCCCCGAACACGAAGGTGTTTCTTCCGCGCACCATGAGCGGGGGTGGTTGTGCAGCAGGGCTGGAAGTGTGTCAGGATGGACGGTGACCAATCAGAGTGGGTCGCAAATAATTGTCGTGCATCACAGCCTGGTCGCAATACATCGATCGATTGGGACATGCAGATTTGGGAAAATTAGGCGCGACTCGGCGAAACTGGGATTGGGACATAACGATTGAGACACAAATCCACAGCGGAATGTACCCTTAGATAAAAGCATATGCGCATATGACTCAGTAGTGTAAATACCCAAAAGCGTGCCAGTTTTAACGAACGTAAATATATGCACTGCGGCTCATATGCATCATTAAACTCTAGGAGAGGGAGGGTTGAGAGTTTGAAACATTCCATATGTTCATGATTAGACATGATAGAGTGGTGTCTATGACAGAGGGGTCCGAAGGCAAAATGCATAGGCCATCAGACCCTCCCTGCTCTAGTGACGCGTGAGTCTATGACTGCAAGGGTTCTGGTATCTGGGCCGACTATACTTCTTAAAGCCCGCGGCCCAAATTGCGGGCCGCGCGGGTCAAGTTTTTAAAACTTGATGAACTGTCATGTGCAAGTTTTGAAAGGTACCGCAGGTGCAAATTGGGACTTTCGAAGTCTGACACACCCACTAGGGAGAAATCGAGGGGCTCTTTAGGTTTGGCGGAAAAAAAAAAAAAAAAAAAAAAACCGAATTTAGACGAAATAAAAAACGCTCGCCAAAACCTAAACATCTAAAACTCCCTCTAGTCATCTTTTTTAAAACTTGTGCAATTTGGGCTGCCGGCTTTAAGGTTGAGTGCAATTAGAATGTATATCATTTTCCACTAAGATGTGTACTTCTCGTTACAGACCCCATGTGTACAGTTTTAAATTATGTGACATTATTCCCCCAAACGAAGAGCTGTTTGGGTCGGTATTCGTAGGTTTATTTCTGAGGGAAAAAGCAACCACCACATGTGCGATCACTTTAAAATAGGGTTTAGGGTTTAGGGTTTAGGGTTTAGGGTTTAGGGTTACAGGGTTTAGGGTTTAGGGTTACACCTTCAGCCTTGGCTCTGGCTCTGTTTCTTGGCGGTCCACACGCTCGTCTTCTGTTCTCAGCTCCAGTTGTGAGGCTGAGATCTACGCCACCGCCATGGCTGCACAAGAGCTACGCTGGCTCACCTACCTGCTGACTGACTTGGGTGAGCGGCCTCGTTCTCCTCCAGTTCTGTACGTTGACAACAAGGCGGCCATTGCCTTGTGTGAGGAGCACAGACTGGAGCACAGAACGAAGCACATCGCTCTGCGTTACTTCCTGGCTCGAGAGTTGCAGCAGCGAGGTCAGCTTCGTCTTCGTCACGTGGCCACTCGGGCCAACACTGCTGATATATTCACCAAGGCACTTCCGTCTGGTGATCATCAGCGCTTTTGTACCCTGTTAGGCCTTGTGCCTACGTTTCCACACTTGCTGTAGTCTTTGGTTGTACTGTGATCTATATATATATGTTCTGCATGCTTGCCCTTGCTAGGTAGTGATCACTGCTCTATTGTTGTTGCATATATATATATACCTCTGCATGTGAACTGGCCTTGTGGCCCTTTGCTTGTGCTCAGAGAGTGTGGTGACGTTGTGATCCACCCTGAGCTTGCTTTGCTTCTCTTGACTGGTCGTGTGACCCTTGTTCTCCCCCACTTTGCCTATGGGGGTGTGTCAAACATATATGCTGCTTATTGTGTAGGCTATAGTGGGGTAGCCCATATGGGGTACTACTTGTACTCCTGCATCCTGCTAGTTCAATCATTCCTGCTGCTAGATTCTAACACGAAATGGTTCATGAAAGATGAGCTGGAGAGTCTCAAGGGGAAGCAGAGGACGCAGTACTGGGCCCGGCTGCTCGCACACATCAAGGAGTCGAACCCCGGATGGATTAGGGGAGTCAACGCGCTGCAGAAACAGTGGCGCGACCTCATGTTTCTGTGGCGGGAGTACAAGCGCGCCGACGGGGGATCGGGCAACGGCTCGGTGGAGAAACCAACGTGGTATCCGTACCTGGAGCTGCACAACCAAGACACCGCAGCAGCCGCGCCGCATGCCGTGGACGGAGGTGGGGCGAATAACGTCAACGTGCCGGCAGGCATGGAGGTTCCAACCTCGTCCCAGCCAGGCACGTCCACACCATGCTTTACTGGTAAGTTCGTGTTCAGCTTATGTGTTCGATTTCAAATGCTGACGTTAATTGTTGTTCCTTCAACCATGCTTGTTCACTCAGAGGCTGAAATGCATCAAACATCGACATGGTGAGCACAGCCACCACTAACTTAATTTCCTTGCACCTCCTATGTTGCAGCTCCTCCACCAACAACCACGGGCACACCCAGGCGTGCCCGGGTGCATGAGACGGCAACCATGCAAGCGGCGATGCTTGTATCCGCCACCATCAAGGACTGCCACGGCGACGCCATGACTCGCATCGAAGGCCTCATCCGCGAATGGATGGCGCAAGACCTTCGACTTGCCCGCGAGCGCATGGCTGAGTCGGCTCCACCGGATGTGCACCGCGCGCCTCCGGATTTCTCCCCACCACCGTCACGCGGGGAGTCCGCACCACCCCCCGAAACCGCACGGCCTCAGGAGGAGGTGGGCGATGGAGGCACCATCACTCCGGCGGCTGAGGATGTGGAGATATGGGTTCGCGGCGCCGACAATTAGTGTAAGACTGTTGAAGCGCCTCACCCAGTCGTTTCCGCCTCTCCCTGAGTGCCTGCTGAGTCGGTGGGACACACGGTTCCCATTTGTGTGTTGCGATTGGTCCCCGCGTCCACCATGGATCACGGTTGCGTGGTAGGTTCTCCCATGCCATGTTCCGCCGCCTAACATCCTGCATATCTTCACACATGTTGTGCAGGATGACACAACACGCGGCTCCGGCGAGTATGCGCCACAACCTGCAGTCGTTGCGCTGGGCGAAGATGCGCCATCTCCCTTTGAATGCGCCGATGCATCTCTCCACCACCATGCATGTGGCGCTCTGACAGTAGTTGAAACCTTGTGCCCAGTCGTCCATGAGGTCCTCACCTCGTGGGGCATGCAGGGGTGTTAGGCAGTACTCCCGTAGAGGGTAGGCCGCGTCACCAACAATCTGGTATGGGGCTATGTCCCCGTTGTGTAACCTCTCAAGTAATGCACTCTCTTTGAACACCCGCATGTCGTGCGCGCTCCTGGGATACCCGATCAGGTAGTCCCATATCCTCCCTCTTGCGTCACATGTGAGCTGGAGTTGTACGGCATACGCCGATTTCCTTGTCCAGTACTCTGTTCTATGCCCCTCCATCCCCTTCATGTGTATGTGAGTCCCGTCCACAGCACCCACCACAGCAGGTATACCCTTGACGGCTGCAAACTCCCGCGCCATAGCAGGAAGCTCTTCTCGGGTGGGGAAGCGCACCCAGGCGGCCTTGAAGACAGAGGGGAACACCGTGAGGAACACGTCGACCAGCTCGTGACACAGCGTCTTCGAGATGCCGAACAGGTACGACATGTCCACGTACGCAACGCCTGGCGCCAGGTACTTGATTGGTATGAGCACAGCGGTGTCCATGGTGAGTATTGACCGGTTAACTATAGGCTCTAGGTAGTGTTGCATTCCTGTCTTGATATGCTCCAGAATTGCTCGGTTTATCCTGAACAGGTCCTGAAAGTCATTCTCCCGCAGAGAGCGTGACGCCGCCGCCGAACCCTCGCTTTGTGACGGCGATTCTCTCCGTAATCGTCCCTGAGCGATGAGGACTGCTCGTCGTCGTCCTCGAACACGCCTGACTCTATGAGGCCTACAAAACTCTTCGCAACGCTCTCGTGGAAGATGGTGTAGTAGTAGGTCACCCATGCGACGAGTAGGCGTAGGATGAATGAGATTGTTCTTGGCTCAGCCATGTTAGGAGGATTATGACCGTGGGTTTTTTTTGTGTTGTGAGGTATTCCTGTTATAAATGCTCAATGTGTGTGACGGGATATTACAACTTCGGGGTGGCAATTATTGGTAGCGCGAATGGCCTGTGTACCATCCGCGGCCTCCCCGAACACGAAGGTGTTTCTTCCGCGCACCATGAGCGGGGGTGGTTGTGCAGCAGGGCTGGAAGTGTGTCAGGATGGACGGTGACCAATCAGAGTGGGTCGCAAATAATTGTCGTGCATCACAGCCTGGTCGCAATACATCGATCGATTGGGACATGCAGATTTGGGAAAATTAGGCGCGACTCTGCGAAACTGGGATTGGGACATAACGATTGAGACACAAATCCACAGCGGAATGTACCCTTAGATAAAAGCATATGCGCATATGACTCAGTAGTGTAAATACCCAAAAGCGTGCCAGTTTTAACGAACGTAAATATATGCACTGCGGCTCATATGCATCATTAAACTCTAGGAGAGGGAGGGTTGAGAGTTTGAAACATTCCATATGTTCATGATTAGACATGATAGAGTGGTGTCTATGACAGAGGGGTCCGAAGGCAAAATGCATAGGCCATCAGACCCTCCCTGCTCTAGTGACGCGTGAGTCTATGACTGCAAGGGTTCTGGTATCTGGGCCGACTATACTTCTTAAAGCCCGCGGCCCAAATTGCGGGCCGCGCGGGTCAAGTTTTTAAAACTTGATGAAGTGTCATGTGCAAGTTTTGAAAGGTACCGCAGGTGCAAATTGGGACTTTCGAAGTCTGACACACCCACTAGGGAGAAATCGAGGGGCTCTCTAGGTTTGGCAAAAAAAAAAAAAAAAAAAAAAAAAAAAAAAAAAAAAAAAAAAAAAAAAAAAAAAAAAAAAACCGAATTTAGACGAAATAAAAAACGCTCGCCAAAACCTAAACCTCTAAAACTCCCTCTAGTCATCTTTTTTAAAACTTGTGCAATTTGGGCTGCCGGCTTTAAGGTTGAGTGCAAATAGAATGTATATCATTTTCCACTAAGATGTCTACTTCTCTTTACAGACCCCATGTGTACAGTTTTAAATTATGTGACATTATTCCCCCAAACGAAGAGCTGTTTGGTTCGGTGTTCGTAGGTTTATTTCTGAGGGAAAAAGCAACCACCACATGTGCGATCACTGGTGAACCGCGCACTTGTGCTGCTCGCACGCGTCAACCCGCGTGATGCTGATGTGCACAGATTGTTTTGCGAAGCCATCACGTGATTCTTGTCAAAAGGGTGTTGCTATTGGTCCAAGGAAGTGCTGTCCAAAAACCTTTCTCGCACAACTGTGCAAGCATCATCACGTAAACGACAATCGGTCTAGGCATTGCTGATGCAGGTTGTACCTTGCGGACGTCACACAAAGCCATTCATGGGCTGTTTACTTTACAGTACAGTATAAATTTCATTTGGCAAGTTGGCTGCGTTCTGTCGACTGGAACACAGGAAAGAAAAATGACACAAAAGAGTCTGTGCCGGGTGAAGGTGTGTTCCAGAGCTGGGAACAGCATATGTGTTGTTCCTAGTTTCATGTCACAGTCTGCGTAAGCCGTTTGGTGTCGGTAGACTGGGAGGAGTGCTGCCACCGATTTTCCCCCCTCGATTGTCAATTCGGCCTCCAGTCACGTGTCTGTCACGGCGTGAGACTTGACTCAGCGAAGACTTCCTGTCGAGGCTGACAGATTGTGGGGCAGTTTCCAACACATGAACAGTTGCCATCAGGTACAGTACATTCACATTGGATAAGCACATCCAGGTCAGAGAGGGTCCCACGCAGGAAGGATAGGCGTCCACTAGATTTACGACCAAACAGAGGTTCTCCCCGTCATAGCCACGCCAATCACATGACATGCCACGCAAGGGTGACGAATCCACACGAGGTGGTCCTTCGGGCAGAAATCCACCGTATTGGTCGAAACTTCCGAACCGGAACATGCCGCTGCCGCGTTGGACTGCCCGAAGCTGCATTTTCAGGATGAACGCCTCGATTTTGTCGACCGCATCGCCAGGTGGTCCCTCCCTCGTCAGCTCCGACAGAGCTTGTGTCTCCGCCACGCAGCCTCGCGGGGCCCGCCAACGTTGCCCGCATGTGCCACTTCCTGCCGCCAGCAAACCGCACTGCACGCCTTCTCCAGGACATATGCGTGCTGATCCGCCCTGGCCTCTCCCGTAACCTCCCCCCGACGCTTTAGGCGCACCATGGCGGGGCGGGCTGGGGCAAAGCCTGGCTCCCTTGCTCCCTGCTCTGCTCCGCGCGCGGCCGCCTTTTACCCGCCCATCCGTGTCGCGCTTCGAAATCCCCCTTTGATTTGATGTGACGTGATGGTCGGCTGGCTGGGGAGGAGCAGAGCAGAGTGGCTTCAGCGGAGAGCACAGCGCAGCACAGGAGGCCCAGCGGGGGCGCGGGGACGAGCGGCGCATTCCGTTTCTTACAAAGCGGCGACTTCCGCATCTGTTGAAGGCAAACAATCGAGCGATCGGAAAAAAAGCCCTGCTCTCCCTGCTGAGACAAGCGCCAACGCACACTGACGAAAAACATTGCACACTCCCGCTTGCTACAATAGTCCCCACCTTCGGCACAATTGTATTTAGGCTCTGCACAATCGCCCTTGTTCTGCATCTTCTGCACTTGGACTCGTTCTTCGAACATTGCATCCTGTATACTCCGCACAGCGCTATCCCAGTGTACTACGCATTCAAAGAGTCCACCCAGCCAGCTTAGGTGCGCCCGCATCTAGACACCAACGTTGCCGATTTGAGTTTCGGAATCGGGAACTGCGATTTAACGTCTACTCTAGATATCTAGAGGTTATATTTTACTGAAATGGCGTCTGCCATCACTCTCGTCGCGTCGAACGCAGCCGCTGCTAGCGCATGCCTGCCGCCAGCGGCGCAGCTCTCTTGGGCGCTCTTCTGCGCCATTCAGAAATACGCTGCGCCCGCAATGAACGCCGTCGCATTGACGACTATCGAAAAGAAGTCTCCGCCGTCATCTCCCGCGGCCGCCGATGCGCCAAACAGCATATTCAGCCCAGCGCCACTCACATTCTCCCCGCTCCCAGCTCGCTCGAACTCGTCCGCCGTGGAGCTCGGGCGCGCGGTGCTCGCTACCGCGGGAATTGCCCTCCTCCCTGGCGCGGAATCGCCCCGAACTCTCCCCACCCTTGCGGGCTCCTTCAAGCAGTGCGCCATGCGCCCTCCGCGCGTCGTCCTCCCGTCCGCCGCCCGCCCTCCCCTTCCGCCGCCCACGCTGGCGGGTTTCGGGGGAGCTGCGCTGGAACTTACCGGAGCCATCACCAGCCCGCACGAGGACGGCAGCCCGCGTTTCCCAACCGCCGCCCTCTCCCCGCGGACGCTCGGGCCAGCCGTGAGCCATGGATTTCGTCCATCGCGCCGCGAGAGTCTGGCGAAGAAATTTCAAGACTTCAATTCCCGCAGTCACCATGCGCGCGCCGGTCTCACGAATCGCACGTGATCGCAGGCGGATTGGGAGAGCAGCGTCGGCCGACCCGCTCGCTTGGAGGGTACGCAGCGACGGACGGAGAATAAAGTGCCACTCTTAATAGTGGTACTAAGGCGCTTACACTATCTCTGCTCCTTCTACTGGGTTCGTTCTCAAGCTTCGGTTTCGGATTCCCCGCCTCCCCGCCTCTTTTTGACGATCGATGGATAGCGGCCTCCCACCGTGTCGTTCCAGCCGTGGCTTTTTTTTTCTCGCTTCGAGCTCGCTTCTCCCTTGAAGCAGTGCCACCTCCTCGGCTTCCTCCCTCTCTACTTCCCAATCGCCATGCTTCTCTCTTCCCCCTCGGGCCACATTCGAGCCAGCCAAACATTGCGAGCGGAATCTGTACAGCGCCCGCTGACTGGCCGGCTTCTATACCGCTCGAAATATATATACTGTATATTTTCGTAGCGACGATAAGGTGGACCGATCACCGACCCCCCCGGAAATGCACTGAGCAGAAGTAGCAGCAGCAGCAGCAGCAGCCGCCGGACAGCGACTTCGTACATGTGCGTGGATGGGATAATTGTTTTAATTCATGCGACGATTTCAACCGGGCAAGTCGTCATGCGGCTGAAGCGTCGGTCAATGACGTTGTACATATGTGTAAGGAGTGAGGATGGAGGATTTGCGCGGCTATGCCTACATCAAGCAAGAAGGTTCACGATGCAATGACGGAGGTGTTAATAACGAGGCATCAGGACGATGGATACGCGCGAGGACAATACATACGGCTAGCTGCGCGAATGGCGGACAGGACTGTGGATATCATGGTTTCGCCTTCGCCTCGTCGCATTAGGCACAAGGTGCAAGTTCCGTGTTCTCCAATCAAGACTCGCCAACAATTCATCCCCAAGGACTTTTCTAATCCCCTCTTATGTGCCAGCAACCGTTACCTGAATAATCTGACGGCGGAGATGGCGGTGCGCGTTAGGGCAAGCTAGGATGTGAGCTATCCATCTAGCGGCTAGCGGCTTGTAGCACCTCTTGTACCCATATCCTTCATGAAGGATTAGCGACCATGTACTTGTGCTTTTGTACATTTGTTTCTGTTTCTCGCAGAAGCTTTATAATGAACCCTGTTATATTCTAATAAAGTTCTTTACCTTCTCGACACTGACTGACCACACATACGCGCATCAAGATGCCGGCCCTCGTGGGCTATGGGGAACTATTTCTTCTGCCGCCAGAATTAGCATATGGCTGCCAATCGCATGGAGGCTGGGCGTCGTAAAGACCAAACTGGGTTCCAGTTGCGACATCTTTCTGTGCGACGCATGCACCTTCGTGAATGCACACTAGCATTCGCAAGCACAATCCAGACCCTGGCCTGGCGGGACCTTCTGGGGGCAGGGAATCCGCAACCATGCGGAGGGGAACATATACACTACCGCTTGGGGTTATCCAACTTATCGTATAAGCTTTCATCAACCTAGGGCCAACCATTCCATATCCTACAACATGCTTCCTTCCTTTACCATAAAGCGTACAGCTCATATTGACTCCCAGGGTCACTCCCAGGGGTCAAGTGTTTGAAGCGCTCGGTTCATGCGCCTAACCTCAGCCTGCTGCTGCGCATCCAGGCGATTCACATAATTTTCAATAAGCTTGCGGAAATTCATATCCTGGTACATGATGCGGTAACTGAAGCTGATACCCGTGTGTGTTCCGCCCTCTGCTCCATGCGCGACTCCCAGATCTGGCAGCCAATTCATATGCATGAGCTGGTGGGGTGTGGGATGGGTACGTGCATGCATGGAGACAGGGGAGGTAAGGGCGAACATACACTTGCTTGAGCAAACTTGTGAGAAAGGTGGTATTTCTTCTTAGTGAGACTGGATGGTGAGACAGGCACTTGTTGTGAATGAGTGAGTGGGGGGGTGGATTGGTTGCATGCATGCAAGGAAAGAGACGGGAGAGAGCAAGACAAGTATGCTCTAGATACACATGCTCACACATACACAAATGCATGCACACACACGTCCATACACACAGATCCGCACACATGCACTTTCATGCACAAGCACAGGTACACATGCACGTATATGTGGGGCATCATCTCCCCATCCACATTGCCGTCAAACCAACCGGCAAGCCGTCAAACCCACCTGCATGCCGGCAAACCACGCCCGAAACGTCATCTGCCAGTCAGCCATGATAGCGCTCTGGCCCCTCGGCGCCTCCCCCTCATCCAGCCCCCCCAGCAGCAAATACTTGTCCCTCCGCATCACAAACGGTGCGAAATCCAACACCCCAGCAAAGTAACTCCTGATACCAGTGCTCCGGTCCTTGCTTGGGTGTGAAAATATTTCATAAGGTTGCCGATACCAGGAATGCATTTCTCCCCATAACGGCCCGTTCATGTCCACTCTTCCCGTGCGGTAACCCACTGCTGCTACAGCCGGCCGCTGCTTCATCAGCCGTAGGATCCTCCAGATCCAACGGCAGTCGGGTGGCAGGATGTCGTCGTCTTGCAGGAGCGCGATCATGGTTCCCCGGGCAGTGCGGGCGGCCGTGTTGTACCCTCTTATTTCGTGGGCGTTGTGGTTGAATACCACCCTGAGGAAACGGCCGTTCTTGAACTTGTCCCCATCAACACCACCACCACAACTGTTGCTGCTGCTGTCACCAGAATCTGTGGCGCCTGTTTGTGCTTCTGAGCAAGGGGCTGTAGCACACCATTGTTCCTTCCATTCCCTCCATGCACTCGGCTCATCCACATTCGCTATCAGCTCCACCACCGGGTAATACCCCCCCTCTCCCTGCTCCTTCCCTCCTTCCCTTTCTCCTCTGCTTTCCCCCACCTCCTCTCCCACCAGTTCCCCAACCCCTTCCCCCACCCCTGCCCCTGCCGCCTTCGTTTCCCCCGTCCCTCCCCCCAATCTCTCCCACACCCCTTGCCCCACATCCGTCTTAGCACACTGCATGGGCGGCGCAACTAGACTCGAAATCATGCCCGGCTGATTAAAGTACTGCAAGAGGAAGGAGACGGCGGGGGGAGGGGAGGGGAAGAGGTGGGGGGTGCGCCTGGCGAGGGGGGAAGAGGCTCGGAAGCCCATGCAGGTACGTGCAGCCCTCCCAGTCTCCTTACCACTGCACCACCAAGTGCTGCTGCTGCTGCTACTGCTGCTACCACTTTCTGTCTGGGTGACTTTGGCTCTGTCTGTATCACGAGTGCCAGGGCTCACCCTTCTGCTGCTGCCCTTCCCACTCCCACTCCCACTCCCTCTGTGGCGATTGGCGTTTTCCAACTCTTCCTCCCTCCTCTCCTCCTCCCACCTCTGTAACGCCTCTTCAGCTCTTTCGTTTTGAGAAAGCAGCAGGCGGGGCAGGGGAAATCCGCAGGGGGGAGAGGAGAGGAGGGAGCGTAGGTACCGAATCCGATGGTGCAGCCTTATGTGACGAGGGGGGTGAGGGGAGGAGGAGGAGGAGGAGGAGGAGGAGGAGGAGGAGGAGGAGGAGGTGGAGGGAGGAGGATAGAAAATCCGAGTCGGACCCTTTACGCTGCTGAATAGACTGCTGTAGATGCAGCTGTAGTGCTTCCGCATACATCACAGTGATCCTATCATGTTCCATGAGCCATGCCATACACCTCCCTGCTGCCTCCTTGGTTCCCTTTGGCATTCTTCTTCGCCCTAAACCCCCCTCCCTCCTTCTCCACCTGCTCCTCCTCCTCCTCGGCCTCCCTTCTGCGTCTTTTCCTCTTTCCCCTCCTCCTTCCCCTTCTCCTACTCCTCCTCCTCCTTCCGCCCCTCCCCCCACGCCCAGCCCCCCCATCACCCCCTGCTGCTTGGTCTTTCCCCCTGCCTCCCCCCATGCGCGCATCCTTCCCCCCACTGCTGCCCAGGCGGAATTACGGGAATTGCTAGGAAGGGAACCGTTCACATAGACTGCGGGGGTGAGGAGAGAAACTTCCTGGAAGGCACGAGGGGAAGTGGCAGATAATAAACGGAGAAACAGAGGGTAATTTGACTTTTTTGTCGACTGGATGCGACATAGGGAGAGGGGAAGTGTGCAACATTGGCGCTAATTGCATATTATGTGATGAACCAAGAACGATACGGAACAGGAGCAGCACAGTAGCAATCTACTGTACAGCAGCAGTATACCCCATATAAAGAACCTCGTTTGTTATAACATGTGCAGGAATAACATGATTTACCTCCTTAGCCACATTAAGGATGACTGCTATAGGATGTTCCTCACGAGCTTCATTCTTCCTTATACCACCTGAACCTCCCCCCGCACCCCCCTCCTCCCTCCCCCTCTCCCTGCCCTCATCCCCTTTCCTCCTCCCCACCCTTCCCCCTGGCGCCAGCACAGAATCTCTCAGCCAATCAGAGTAGAGGAGGTCACTGGATTGGCGGATGAGGAGGAGGTGAGAGAGGAGGGCGGAGGGAGAGAGGGGAGAGGAGTGTGAGGAGTGTGAGGAGGGTACGGTTGTAGCAGTGTTACTGGTTGAGGCAGCAGCATCAGTGATTGCAGGAACTTCAACAGTTGTTGTAGCAGCATCAACGGTTGTGGAAGCTTCAGCGGTTTTAGCGGCATCAGTTAATGTGACAGCATCGGTGGTTGCAACATTATTGGCTGTAGCAGCATCAGTGGCTGCAACAGCATCCGAGATAGCAGCAGCCCTTACGGTTGTAGCAGAATCACTTATGACATTGGCTGTAGAATCAACGGTTGTAGCAGCGGCATCAGAAGCTGTAGCAGCATCAGTGGTTGTGGTAGCATCAGCAGTTGCAGCAGGTTCAGCAGTGGTACCGATTTCAGCATCTTTGGTTCTAGAGGAACGGGTAAGACTTGGTATCGGCGCTGGTTCAGGCAGATCCTTGGTACTACCAATGGCAGCTGACTCAGCTGAATTCGCTTCTGACTCAGGAGATGGCTGCTGTGCGTCAGCAGCACCAGGTGCTGACTCAGCAGGAGAGCGTGTGGGGACGCGCTTAGCTGGCGCATGGTGGCCTGGATGCCTGGTGGTGAGAGAGGGTAAACAGGAACATTAATATAGAACACATGAGGTTAGGGTTAAGGAATTCAATGACTTAAGTCTGAGAATCTGGTAGAGGGGGGGCAAAGGAAGAATGGGACGACAAAAGAGAGACAGCAAAGGTGTCATAAGAAGTGGTGTATTGAGTGCTAGATTGCTGTGGCAAGACAGGAAGAAAGGAGGGTCTAAGGATGGGAGGGTGGAGGCGGGTGGTGGGACGGAGAATTGTTCAAGAAAGGAAGTGGGATGCCCCCGCACACACACACGCACACACACACACACACGCACACACACAGACACATACAAACTCACACACGCAAGCACCCACACTCACCCACACACATACAAAGAGACCCCCCCCCCCCCACACACGAACACGTCACACAAACAGCCACAGAGACACACATATTACAGACACAATCACACAAACAGACTCACACTCACAGACACACATGCTCTAGTCTAAAAGACAAGCACGGGAGAGCAGGCGCACACAATCAAGTTGAGAATCCTCAAAAGAGAGAGAGAAGGAAGAGGAAGCAGGTGCACTCACTTGACTATGCGGCTGAACTGAGCGAGGGGGTCACGACGGCATTGCATGGTTGCCACGTGTGAATACATGCACATGCACACGCACATGCACATGCACACGCACATGCATACAAGCACATGCACATGGACACATACACGCACACACCCATGCATGCACACATGCACGCACGCACACACGCACACACACGCACAACCACAAGGCGTGACTTGAAAAAAAAATGGAACAGCAGGGGCGGCACCAGACAGCACTGCGCATGCCACAACGGCTACTGCGCCTGCTACGGCATGGGGAGCACGCGATTGGCTCGCGCGCGAGCTCTTTTACCCTAGGCGCCCCCCCCCTTTCCTCACCTCCCCGCCCCTCCCCCACTCTCTGTCCCTTTGGCTTACCTTGTCGATGGCGCCAGGAGCGCATGGGGAGGGCCACGCGAGGAGGAGAAGCAGGAGGGGGAGGAGGGCAGCGGAGAGCCGCGCAGCACCAACTCCCATCGCACTGCACCGCACCGCGCGCCTCTGGTGATTCAGCTGCGCGATGGATGCGCGCTCTCTGTCTCTCCTACGTGTCGCGTGACATTGTATGCACCTCAGTCAACTCATAAGCCTATCACATACTTGATACCTATTGTAGTAACCAGTGGTAACTTTCGTTTGCGATACTGGGAATGACCCGTTATAATCCCGCAACCACATCCATCTGTCTCATCCAAACTGTCTCGGGTCGGGTGGTTTCATATACATTCGTGCTGTACCTAGCATATCATCTTATCACAAACTAACGAGAACGCTAAAAAGGCTCTGCTTTGCGTATCTGAATCAGGATTGGGCTATCTTTCGTGTTTCCAGGTGGACTGCTGATTAACTCCGCTCATTAACAAGCCCATGGTTCCTCCCCAGAGTAATTCTCGTGAAATAATCCCTCGCGCAAGTGGATTGCCTATTTCTATCTTATGCTGGGCGGTGGCGGCACTAAGCATATGTGATCGCGTATCATAGAGGTCCACGAAGCTGATAGGCTGGTGTGGTTTGGAGAGGTGTGTAGTCGTGTGGGTGGGGGATGTGTGGGTGCCATACTCTTTCAGGATATAGGCACTCCAAATGGTTGCAGGATCATTCTACGAACACCACTTTTTTTCTGGGCGAGCTCTTATCGAGGTTGTACGGGCCGCGCAGATTTGCTTCAGGGGGTGGCGAGGTGAGGTGGGGATTGGTGAGGCCGATAAGCTGATTAAGGGAAGATTAGTGAGCTAGTTTATCAGCAGCGGTCTCAGGCTCTGCTCGTATTTGATATCGGAGCATACCATAAGCAGGATGGGCTCGTCGTCAGTTGCTCCTGTCAGCGGTGTGCGTCAACTTCGTCGTGCGTCGCGTGAACGACATTTGGAAAAGTAGAGATCGTCGCTGACCTGTCGGTCGCCTCGCCCCCACCAGTTGACGGCTTCGATTCGGACGGAACGTCGTCTGACCAGTCATTAACCGCCACTTCATCGCGGCTCAACCGATGAAAGGTTTCAAACCAGCAGGGGCGACGGGTCTGACCTGATGCGTTGTGGTCGGCGACTGAATGGGCCTGGAGAATGACGGCTTGCGAACAAATCTCCAGGTTACAGTACACGCAGAACCATGTGGTCTTCTGGGGGGGGCTAAGCTGGAGCTGAGCCTGTGTGTGAGCAGTGATGTTTCGCGAAATTTCAGGAAGCGTGATTCGTGGATGTCTTCACCAAAACAGGCCTTTCCGCAGGCCCCCAGAAGCACTCCCTACGAGGGCGCATCCTCATTCACAAAACCCTGCTGAATGACAGCCGATTAGTAAAGAAGTGGGGTATTATTTCGCTTTTACGAGTGGTTACCAAGCTCTGAAACGCTGAATTCACGAAGACGCCCTCTCATCCTACCCCACACACGAGCTAGCAAAACTTCGAGATGATGGCGGCGACCTCTAGGCACATCAAGCAAATCTGTTTCTCTCGGAATTGTAGGATTGAGGGATTCTGGGAATTCGGGGAAACCAGAAAGTTCCGAAAGATAAGTAGAACGTAGAGCAAAACACCTCGCTCGCTCGCTCCTGTTTGCTGGGCTAATTAGCTCTCACCTGATCCAGTCTCCGAATTAAAGTCACCGTGAGCTAGTCCTGTTTTAGAAATTCGGGTTGAAAGGATCTCAGACCTCTGGAATACCATCAGGCCTGTCGCAGAACAAATTTCCGCACCTATCAGCTTTGTTCTACCTCTGATGTTTCCCCTCTGATCCGGGGCCAGACTATCCATCCCATTACAGATTTCCTAGTCGTATTTAATCACGATCGCCAGTTCCTGTCACTTTGAGCATCTGCCTGGCGTTCCAAAGAATTGGTATAGAGTCGCGCATCCTTGTCGCGTTGCATCGCTGTCGCATCGCATCGTTGTCGCATCGCAACCTTGTGGCATCGCATCCGTATTCGCATACCTCATTCTTGTCGCATCGCATTCGTGTCGCGTCGCATTCCCGTCGCATCCAGCATACACTAGTAAAACGATCTGAAGCAATTACCTTCCGTGTTGGTACGGCTTCCGCGCTTAATCTCTGAAGCAAACGGTCCGTCCAGGACCGATCAGTACTGTTCGGACCGATCAACTGCATTGCGCCTAAACACTTCTTCTCGTCCAACGGAGTAGAAGCTGAATCGTATCCCACACCGACATCGGAGTCGATTATTGAGGCGGCACAAAGCTCTCTTTCGTTCCAGACGCGGAGCAGACGCTGACGATTATCGCACAACTATCGCACACCTGCGTCAGAATCGTTCTGAGGAAAAGCGCGCGCGGAAAGCGTCTCCTCGGGTCCTCGCGTCGAACCGCGTCTCTCCGAGTCTCTCCGTCTCCCCCCCGCCGTCGCGCCCGGCATGAGCACGGAAGCCCGCGGAAACGGCATGGGGCTGGGCGCAGAAACGGCGGAGAAGACGGGGGGAAGGCCGTGGGAGATTCGGCTGTCAGGCGGAGCAGGTGAGCGGGCAGGAGCAGCGGAGGGTGGGGATGCGGCGGAGAACGGCGGGGAGAAGGCGGAAAATGGCGGGGGAAAGACGTCCCCGGAGCAGCAGCAGCGGGAGCTTGCGCAGCAGTCGGGAGAGGAGGCCTCGAGGGATGAAAGCGGAGCCACGGACGAGGAAGAAGAGGAGGAAGATAAGATGTATGGCGGATTGTTGAAGCTTCGAATGAAGAAGCTGTCTGTCAGCTTGAATCAGGTGCGAGGAAACTGAAACAAAAAGCATGAAATCTGTAATTTTGATTGAATATTTCCACAAAAGTAACGAAAAGATGTGCAAAAGCGATCCTTCTCTCCCGCCTTGTGTCCAACCCCGTTTCTCCTTTTGCCTCCCAATTCTCCCTTCAATCTTGCTCTCGCTTGCGCCATTCCTAACCTTTACCCACACTTCCCCCCTAACTTCCCCCCTTCTCCCTTCTGCCTCTCCTTTACTCCTTCCCGCTTCTCCCTTTCTCCTTACCGCTTCCCCTGCCCCCTACCCGCTTTCCCCTTCCCCCCTCTCCCCTTTGTCCCCGCTTCCCCACTGCCGCCACAGCCCCGCATGAGCGCATGGGACCTTGACCGCGAGGGGGAAACGGCCCCCAGCGGGAAGGCGGGGGCGGGGGGGCGGGGGAAGGGCAGGGGGAAGGGCGAGGGGGAGGAGAAGGGGGAGGAGGGGGGGGCGGACGGGCGGCATGCGCCCGCGCAGAGCAGCACAGATGACATGGAACCTGTTGTGCTCACTCCCACGTATGTTAATTAGTTTATCACGACACATAGAATCTGTTGTGGTATCAATACCTGGACGCTGTGCAAGCAATATCCTTTGCGCTTCCCTGTGCTCTGTCTCTATGCTCTCCTTCGAGGCGCCTCAAGAGTCGAAGCAGCACATACGATATGGAACCTGTTGTTCTTACTCGCACGTATGTTTCTCAGGTTGCTTGCTCATGTCGTGTAACGCATTTCACGCTACTCGTCCTATCCTCTGCTGCTCACCCCTTCCTTTCCACCATATCACACTCACCCGCCCTCTCTCACCTCTATCATCCCTCTCCCACTCGCTTCTCTCTCTTGTCCCGCATTTCCCCCTTCCATCCCTCCTCCCATCCCTCACTCCTATCCCTCCCCCTCTCCCCTATCCCTCCCTCTCTCCCGTCTCTCCTTTCTCCCCGCTCGCCTTTCTCCTCTCCCTCCGCGCCTCTCAGTGCTCGATCAGCAACAAACTCGCCTCGGCACCACCACACACCCAAGTAAGCCCGCCCGCAGCCTCACTCTTCTCCTCTCATCTGCACCACCACCCAACCAGTTGGGCTGGGTCTGCACCCCACCCACGCTTCTACAGGTGACGTTTGAGTCAACTCACAAGCCATTCCCCGTCCCACCTTGCCATATCCTTCTGTGGAGCCTTTCTCTGTCTTTTTCTCTGTGTGGCTGGCAATGTTGGGTTTGATCTGAAATCAACTCTTCCCGAGGTGACATTGAGTAGACCCCAAGGCTGTTCTTATCCCCAACCCATCCCACCCCATCCCTTACCATCCCACCCCATCCCACACTATCCCACCATCTTCTTTCACGGAAACTTATTTTTCTCCTTTGTGTGGCTGACTGGCAGTGTGCGATCAGCAGCCCATTCTCCCCGGCACTACTCCCCCAGGTACCATCACATGCGTGCTTGACACCTCCCAATCTTTCCTCTATCCCTCTCTTCTGCTCTCCTTGTCCCCCCGCTTTTTTTCTCTCGTCCTCCCTTTCCTATCCGCCTCTCCTTGTTTCACACACGCACGCGTTCGTTCGTTCTGATCATGCTCTTCCTTCAAACCCGTGTCTCACCTCACCCCCGTACCCCCTCTCCCTTTCCTCTTCCCCTCTTCTCTCCCTCGTCCACCACATTCCCAGCCTGACCATCCGGTCCGGCCTGACCACGCCCATGGGGTCGGCGAGAGGCTCGGCGGCGTTCATGGTGGATCAGACGGTGGGGGACGCCTGGGAGGTGCTGCGGCGCTCCCTTGTGCTCTTCCGGGGGAAACCCGTGGGGACCATTGCAGCCATGGACAACACAGAGTCGGCTCTGAATTACGACCAGGTTTGTATGGGTTGTTTGGTATGAGTAGGGGCGGGAGGAGGGGGGGTTAGAGGATAGCTGTCTCTTCCGGGAGAAGCCCTTGGGGACCATTGCAGCAATGGACGACACCGAGTCGGCTCTCAACTACGACCAGGTATGGGCTGGTTGTGTGAGGTTCAATACGACATATATGCCTCTGGGAATCGAGGGTGTTAGGGTCCTTATCGGAGGTAAGCCAGCGGGGATCATTGCTACTTTGCTGCGCCAGCCTCTTTTCCCTTCCATTTCCCCCTTTCACTCCCTGCTCCACCACCCCCTCTCTCCCTCCCTCTCCCCTTCCACAGGTGTTTGTGCGTGACTTTGTGCCGAGCGCACTGGCCTTTCTGATCAACGGGGAGCACAGCATCGTCGAGAACTTCCTCCTCAAGACCCTCCGGCTGCAGGTGGGTAGTTGCTAGAGGTGCAGGCGAATGAGTGGCAGTTAGAGAGCTGCGAGTAGGCAACCAGCAGAGCTGCATGTGCCATCCTGAGAAGGGCGTCTTTCTGATCAATGGGGAGAGCACAGCTGATCAACAGGGAGCACAGCATTGCGGAGAACTTCCTGTTCAAGACCCTCCGCCTGCTGGTGGGTGGATGATTGGTCGGTCGTGATGTCCTAGCACTCTCCTGAGAGGGCGGTACCCCTGCCACTGCCTCTCCTCTCTCTGCCTCCGTCCCTTCCCCAACCGCCCACACACCCATCAGGCGTGGGAGAAGCGGGTAGACGTGTTCACGCTGGGAGAAGGAGTCATGCCCGCGTCCTTCAAAGTCCTGCACGAACCTTCACACTCGAGAGGGAAAATATGCCTGTTTATTCCCTCAAACACACCCCTCCCTCCCCAACCCACTCCCCACACACATCCACCAGGCGTGGGAGAAGTGGGTGGGCGTGTTCATACTTGGGGAGGGAGTCACGCCCGCGTCCTTCAAAGTGCTGCACGAACCTTGAGACCCCCCAACCCCCTAACCTCTCCTCACACACCTCCCAACACGCACAAACACCCTCCCCACGTGCACAAACACCCCTCCACACACACCAGGCGTGGGAGAAGCGAGTAGACGTGTTCACTCTAGGCGAGGGCGTCATGCCCGCGTCCTTTAAAGTCCTGCACGACCCTAAGCGCGGCACAGACACCATGATAGCTGACTTTGGAGAGAGCGCTATCGGGCGCGTGGCCCCTGTGGATAGCGGCTTCTGGTGGATCTTCCTGCTGCGCGCCTATGTCAAGGCCACAGGTGGGTGGGCTGATAATAAGGTTCAACTCCACAGGTGCGTGGGCTGCCCATTCTGTCTGATGATAGGGTTCAGTTCAGCTGCAGAAGTGGGTGGACCGTGGACGTATGTGAAAGCCACACATGGGTGTTGTTGTAGGTTAATCCTGACTTGAGGTGAGTTGACACTGGCTGAGTTGCGCTGACTTTGTGTGATCGACATCAAACGCACCTCAAGATTGTTGTCTGTTTTCTCCGCTCCCTCCCTGTCCTGTTTCCCTTCAGGCGATCTTGAATGTCTGCATCGCAGACTCACTGGACTGCCAGAGGGGAATGAGGCTGATCTTGGATCTGTGCCTGGCGGATGGGTTTGACACCTCATTTGAATCGGGTTGACTCTGGTTGACTTATGCTGACTTCGACGTTCCCGTTTCCCTACCCTCCCTTGCTTGCAGGCGATCAAGCGTTGGCGGATTCACCAGACTGTCAGAGGGGCATGAGGCTGATCCTGGACCTTTGTCTCGCAGATGGGTTTGACACCTTCCCCACGCTGCTCTGCGCTGACGGCTGCTGCATGATCGACCGACGCATGGTGAGATGAGGGGAGCGGGGAAGACGGTGGGAGGGGCGATGGGTGGGATGGGATGCTAGTGCTGTGGGTGGTTGGATATGGGAAGGGGGCGGAGGATATATGAGAATGGGGAGATTGGTTGAGGGAGGTGCTGTTCTGCCTGGCTTCTGCCTCGCCAAGGGGTCTGTCAATTGAATCGTACATTTACTTTCCCAGTGAAATGATAAGGGCAAGAAGGAAGAAAGAAATCTATGTTTTTTTTTTTTGGTCCAGAATAGTTTGACAAAAAATCCTGTGTTTTGTTTTCTTCCCGTCTCCCCTTCCTCTGTCTGTCCATATCCTCGTTATAGGGCATCTACGGTTACCCGATAGAGATCCAGTCACTGTTCTACATGGCGCTGAGAGTGGCGCGGTCGCTGCTGCGGGCAGACCTGCCGGTAAACAAGGACCTGCTGGACCGCATTGATAAGCGCCTCATCGCCCTCACCTTCCACATGCGCACCTACTTCTGGTCCGTGGGGAGGCTTAGGGAGGTGCTTTCGTGCTGGTTTGGGTGACTACTGTTGGCTGCTTTAAGGGGGGCGCTGTTTTGCTGGTGTATGGGGGTCCTGTTGGTGGTTTATGCTAGGGTGTTCTCTTGCTGGTGTGGGGAGGGGGAGCGGTCGCTGCTGCGGGCAGACCTGCCGGTAAACAAGGACCTGCTGGACCGCATTGATAAGCGCCTCATCGCCCTCACCTTCCACATGCGCACCTACTTCTGGTGGGTTGAGGGGAACGGGGTGTGTGGGGGAACGTGTGGGGTGGGAGACGTTGGCTTAACTTCATGGGGTACTGTCTCTGCTTTGGGGTATTTGATTTGCTGTGTCGTTCCTAGCATGCCTTCCCCTTTTCCCTCTCTCCACATTCTCTCTTTCACAAGCAGCGTAACAGCATGTACCAGTACGGGATGGAGGAGTCTTCATCCCATCCACACCATCCACTTCCCTCCTCCACTCCCCCCTCTCTCCCGGCCTGTTCACTCTCCCTGTATATCCCCATCTCTTTTGGAATTTACCTCCAGGCTGGAACACGAGCAGCTGAACAGCATATACCGTTACAAGACAGAGGAGCATTGACCCAACCTCCCTCCCGACCCCCTCTTGTTTCGCCGCCTTCCTTCTCTCCTCATCCCCCTCCACCCAGGCTGGACCACGAGCAGCTGAACAGCATATACCGGTACAAGACGGAGGAGTATTCACACACGGCAGTGAACAAGTTCAACGTCATCCCAGACTCCATCCCCGACTGGCTGTTTGACTTTATGCCGCTCAAGGGCGGGTACTTCATTGGCAACGTCTCACCCGCTCGCATGGACTTCCGGTGAGTGCTGGTCATTCTGGTTTGCACACAGCACCTACATGGCCATGGGCTGGGTGGAACAGAGTAAATGCGTAACATACTGGTTCTTTGACTACATGCCGCTCAAGGGCGGGTACTTCATTGGGATTGTCTCGCCCGCTCGCATGGACTTCCGGTGAGTGCTGGTCATTCTGATTTGCGCATAGCACCTACATGGCCATGGGCTGGGTGGAACAGAGTAAATGCGTAACATACTGGTTCTTTGACTACATGCCGCTCAAGGGCGGGTACTTCATTGGGAATGTCTCTCCTGCGCGCATGGACTTCCGGTGAGTTCTGGGTCATCCTGGGTTGCCAGTAGCACTTGGACGACACATAACGTGGCTGCTACTTCATCTGAAACGCCTTTCCCACTTGCAAGGGCCTCCGGTGAGTTTCGATCCATCGTGTTTGGCCCATGGCACTACTAGGAGGTGGTACCTGGTGAATGCCCAACAGCTGGTTTGCTCTGTCTAACTGCATTGCCATTTTCTCCTGCATGGCAATGAGCAATGCAGGCCGCAAGTGCGTTCTTGTTGAGTTTAATCAATTCCCTCCGCCACAAACGCTGACACCCCCTTTCCTCCTTCTTCCATCCCCCTCCCCCCCTTCCCCCCATCAGCTGGTTCGCTATAGGCAACTGCATTGCCATCCTTGCTTGCATGGCGACAGGCTAGCAGGCCACAAGTGGCTTTGGTCTAGTTGAACCATTCCCCTCCCCCTTTCACCCCCCCTCTCCCCCCCATCAGCTGGTTTGCTCTAGGCAATTGCATCGCCATCCTCGCCTGCATGGCGACAGGCGAGCAGGCAGCAGCAATCATGGACCTTATAGAGGAGCGCTGGGACGAGCTTATAGGGGAGATGCCGCTCAAAGTGACGTACCCTGCACTGGAGGGGCATGAGTGGAGGATCACAACTGGGTGCGATCCGAAGAACACCCGTTGGAGCTACCACAACGGCGGGTCGTGGCCGGGTGAGTCTTGAAACACACCTGCGCACACCTATGCACGCCTGCACACACCCGCACACACCTTTCAGAAAGGACGTGCATGGAGAATCACGACGGGGTGAGATCCTAAGAGCCCTGCAGGGCGTTCTTGGCCCTCATACATGGAGGCTGAGCTACAATTAGTACCGCATAAATGGGCTCATGAATGGAGGCGGCAGGGTTGGATTGGAAGGGTTGGAGGGGCACAATTGCATGCTCACCGCTGCGAGCATCACAGTGTGACGCCTGCATGTGGCTTGCCAGGCAACCTCATGTGCACTCATTCTCATCCCCCCCCCCCCTCCTCAAAACCTCCCACCCGCCTCCCGCACTCCCCTTTCCAACCCCACCAGTGCTGCTATGGATGCTCACAGCTGCGAGCATCAAGGTGGGCCGCCCGCACGTGGCACGGCGGGCAATCGACGTGGCGGAGAAGAGACTCTCACGGGACAACTGGCCCGAGTACTACGATGGGAAGCTGGGACGGTATGTGGGGAAGCAGGCTCGCAAGCAGCAGACGTGGAGCGTGGCGGGGTACTTAGTGGCGAAAATGATGCTGGAAGATCCGAGCCATTTGGGGATGGTGGCACTGGAGGAGGAGAAGATGCTGCAGCAGCCGGTAATCACTCGGTCGCACTCTTGGAAGCTCTGATTGGAGAAGGAAGAAAGAGAGGGGGTAGATTGGTGTGTGTTTTAAAGGTTGGTGGGGAGTAAGGCCGAGTGATGAGTGGTTGGCACGGGGAAGGAATATTATTTTCAATCTCCTTGACACGTGTTAAACGTGCGGAGAAGTCTGAAGTGTCGGACTGTATGACTGTTGGTGCCAAGTGTAAATTATTGGATAGGAATGCTTGTGGTACATCAGATGTTCACGTTTTGTTGAAACGCTGGAGTGTATTCAATGAGGAGCCTCGGTTTCGTTACAAGAGACTGTACCGCACTACTACTAAGCGAAAGCGGTGACACGCGAGGAAACGAAGTTGCCCGATGTGATCAACCACTCCCACGCGGTCCCGAGTGATCGTCACGGACACGGCGAAACTGGAGGCAACCAAGTAATTTCGTCAAGGCCTTTTTGGACTAGAAAATCTACAGCGCAACTCTGGGTGGTGGTCGTAACCAGGGTTACCGTGGGAAGGCTTTTAGAATTTTGGTCAAGCGCAACTTTCCGTCACCCCGCCAAGCTGCCATAGAAGAATTCCAGGGCTATACAACAGGGATGGGGGTGGGTGGAGGGTGGGTTGGTAAAAGATACCACATCACATGCTTTTCCAGGCAGCGCTGAAACCCAAGGGAATAGTGTGTGTACTAGGGTAACAGTGAAAATATTTCCATCAAAGCTATTTGCAGACCCTCTGCAAACCGCAGGCATCTCGAGCCGCGATGCTGACACACAAGAACAGAACGCCAAGGTCGAACGCACGCACACACCAGCCAACGATCGCCATCAAATCAAAGGCCTCGTTAAAACCGATGACCGACGGTGAGCCCATCGCATGTGCGATTGGCAGGAGGTAACCACCTCGATCTCCCCCGTCGGCCGAAGCTGAACTTGACTGAGGTGCCTGTCGCAAAGTCGCTCATCGCGTCGCTCAGCTCCTCTCCTGGTTGCTGACGATTTCCACTTCCCCTTCCGCGCGCCTGCGCTCTTCGCTCCGCTGGGTCACCTCAATTCGTACGCTCCGCACCGCGCGCGCTGTGGTTGGCCGGGTTGTGCTTTGGCTGGAGAAGACTTTGGGGGACTCGGGGGAGCTTGGGGGCCCTGGGGGGCAGGGAGCTTGGGTGCCTCGATACAATCTGCGTTGCCTCGATGTTGGTGCTGCTGCCTCAATTTGGGCGGCCCAGGCGAGCAACACCATCCCGCACAAGCGCAAAGGGAATGTCGCTGGCGATCGTTTCAATCATATGTTCAGCGCGGTTTATTTTGATCGAATGCGTTTTCAGACGGTAAAAGCCTCTTGCCACAGCAAACTGTCAAGATGTAAATCGAACTGAATCATCAGCGGACCAGCGCACGCGACACGCGCAAGAGCTCCCACTCGGCTGGTCGCATATGTTCGCAGATGCTTGGGAATTGGTCGCTCACTGCTTATCATGCTCTTACTGGTCTGCGACTGTCAGGCCCTCTTCTGTGCTGGTGGTTCTGTTGCTGGTTTTACAAGTGCTCATCGGTCGTGAGCTGTGAGTCGTGACGGACGATATTCTCAAGGCTCGACTGATTTCCAACTTCTGGTTTTCGGCTTCCAGCCTCCGTCTTCCTCCAAGACAGACTATCACTAGTCCCCGCTTTACCCTCGTTTCACACTGGAACCACGCTACGCAACATCAGCGACAGATTCCATAGCCGCAACGATCAACGCTTCGTATATTGGTAGACATGTTTCTTCGGTATATGACCAGGTAGCAGTTTGCTTCTAACCTGCTGCCCTGCTTTCTTGAACGCTGCTAAGTTGAACCCATCGTTCCCAAATAGCGAGATCAGACAAATCAGCTCGCCGTTCGCTGTAGAGACTTCTATTTCCTTCCGTTCTCCAGAGCGGACGAGTGAATTTGAAGGCGCTTCAGGTGCTGATACTAGTTGATCGAACCCGCGTCTTCGATACGCGATTCGCTTCAAATCGGCGACCAGCTGGGCTTCACCGTTTTCAACCGAAGGTTCACCGTTTCTCCCTTCCGTCTCCACCTCGCGCTTTCGCCAGCGCAATCTCTTTCCTTATCTCTCTCCCACACCCGCCCTTGCTTCTCCCCGCTGTCACTCACCCGATTCTCTTGGGCTCATCACCCTTGTTCTCTCACGCTCGCCGATACCTTAACTCGCGTTCCGTCTGAGCCTGCAAGTCGCCACCCGCCATCCGTGAGCCGCCTCGAGAACACACGCTTACCCGTGTAGTGTGTGCGCGACGCACAAGGGACCAGACCCGAAATTTCCACTTTCGCGAACGCTTTTTGAGAGTCGCATCAAGAAGTCAATTCGACCCAACTCTCTCTCGCTTGCGGACTTTTCGTCTGTGTTCCGTCAAAATCCTCCGCCTGCCGACGGATTCAGTCATGCAAGTCGACCATCCTCAGCCTCATGCCTGGGAGCGCCATCTCGCCGGGTTCGGCGCCGCATCTGCCGCTCTCGGCAGCACATCCCCCACGTCTCCAAAACCCGCGGACCAGGTCAGCACCTCACGGTCGATCTTCAACCTCATCAAGAAGACACGTGGCGCGCAGCCGTCCACGGGAGTCTCGGCTACGGGCGGCTCGGCTGGTCAATCAGGAAGCGTGGGACACGTAGGAACCGCAGCGCAGTCAGTAGGGCAGTATGGCGACTTGACGGGGCGTAACGGCGGCTCAGTGGTTACTCACGACTTGGGCCCGTCCACGTCAGCGCGTCAGCATGTCACGTGGCAGCACGGCATCGACGGCGGTGGCGCCCCGTCACCTGACCAGCCGCCGCTGCAGAAATCGAAACAGCAAGCGCAACACGAGCCGCCACCGCCGCGTCAGCACGCTGCAGACGTGTCAATCGATCTGGCCGCTTTACGCGACCGCGCGGTCCGAAGCACGGCATCTGTAGTGGATTTCCGTCAGCAGCACATGGTGCGGTTCTTACGAGACGCTAATCTGCTCGCACTGAAGGGGCGCCGCGCGTGCGCAATGGGGGGCGTGTGGGGGGCGCACGAGGACGTTCCGGTGGTGTGGGAAGGGGAGGCGGAAGCGGAAAGTTCTCGCGGATCGGCAAGCGTGGGGATGGGGAGTGGCGGGGGAAGGGGAGGGGTAGAGGTGGAAAGACAAAGCCCGCGTTCGCACGGGTCTGGGGAGGGTTCTGCGCGGATGGGGGGGATGGCGCAGGGAGCGTGCGCGGGTGGGGGAGTTGGCGGAAAATTGCTCGCGCGGTGTGACGAGGGCGCGTCGGCGCGGGAGAGAAGGCGGGAGGAGGATGTTCTAGGCGAGATTATCGCTGCTGCAGGGGCTGCCGATTGTGATTATAACAGCGCGGTGCGAGCAGCTGGGCTGACTGTAACGGGAGTGGATGTGGCAGCAGCGACGGCCGCCTCCGCCGCCGCCACCCCGAACGCAGGTGGCGGCTCGATAGGGGCCGGAATTGGCGGCGGAAAATTGGCGCGGCCCGGTATAGGGTCCTTCAAAGCCGTCGAAGGCGCGTTCGATGATTACCTGGTCCCTGCTGGGAGTAGGGCGCCACGGGTTGCGGCGAAACCGGGGGAGCAGGAGCTAGAGGGGGACTCTGGGAGGCGGGAGAGGGGGGAGAGGGGGGTGGAGAGGCAGAACAGCGGGAAGAAGCGGGGGTTGAGTCCGCTGCGCCTGCGTCTCTCGTTGCAGTCACCTCGGCAGGGGAAGGGGGAGCAGCAGCAGAAACAGCAGCCGCAGAATCACCACCAGTATAGTCACGCAGACCAGAGCCTGGACCGGCAGAGCAGCAGTTTGAATCAGGATAGTCACACCTCGTTTAGTCACACCACGGCCCCCCATACGCAACATCACCATCACGGGCTGTTTCATGGGCTGTTTAGAAGAAACTCCAAACAGACCTCTCAACAGTCACACTCGCAGTTGTCACAATCGCAACAGTCGCATTCTCACGGTCCACTCTCCCATCCCCAACGCTCTTACACTTCCCCTGTTACTTCCTCTGATACATCTGCTGCTGCTGCAGCGGCGGCAGCTGCTATGGCTGCAGCAGCAGCGGCAGAAGCAGAAGCAGTAGAAGCAGCAACAGTGTTATTGCCTGGGAACGTGGATTCCCACACACACGGAATTCACGAGCCTATGATTGCGACTGCTGTTGCTGCTGGGGATTCTGCTGCTGCTGCAGCTTCTGCTACTGGTTCTGTTGCTGTCTTTTCTGATTCACGTGCTCGTAACGAGGGGCAGGGTCACACACGCAGCCACAGCCACACTCCAACGCTCACCCACCTTCAGGGCCACACTCACACCCACACCCTTGGGCCTCTGCATAACAACACCCATACCCGCACCCACGCGCCCTCCCACACTCCCTCACACACTCTCTTCCACACTCCCTCTCACGCACAGTGCAAGCAGCAAGTACTACAGATTCCAGTCCCTTCCTTAGAAGAGATCTTACACGTTCCTAGGAGCATAGCTTCCGACCATGGGGGAAAGGGGAGGGGCGCGGGGAGGGGCGGAAGAGGGCTGGGGGAAGACGACCCACTCCGCCTATCCAATCCCCCTTCCCCTTGCGCCACTGCCACAGCCGCGGGAACGGAGGTCCCCCTTTCCCTCTTCGCTGCTGTGCCTACCACCCCTGGCGGAACGGGAGGGGGAGGGGGGCCCCGCGGAGGGGGGGGATCGCCGCCCATGGCGGAAGGAGGTGGGGGGAGGGGGGAATGGTGGGGGAGAGACGAGGTGTATAACCACCAAGGGTATGGTGGGCAAGGAAAGAAAGGAGGCGAAGCAGCAACAGGAGCAGCAGGGGCAGCAGGGGTTGCAAGGACAGCAGGGGAGATTGCCTCTAGCCATGCCACCAGAAAAGTGCACAGTACTTCCAGGGTTTTCCCCAGGCAGGCATCACCTGGGGGAGGCGGATTTGGGGGGAGCTGGCGCAGGGCTGGCAGTCCCTGGCGGGGAAGAGGAGGGGGGGATGGCGGAGGGGAAGGGGGGAAAGGATGGGGAGGCGGAGGCGGAGGGGGAGGGGGCGGCGGAGGGGGAGGGGGAGGGGGAGGGGGAGGGGGAGGGGGAGGGGGAGGGGGAGGGGGAGGGGGAGGGGGAGGGGGAGGGGGAGGGGGGAGGATGGCGGGGATAACGTTTGTGGCGGCTGCGGTGCCTAGATGGGTGACTCCCCCTAGACGGTTCTGGAAGAGTGGAGGGGGAGGTTGGGGAGGAGGAGGGGCAGCATCCGCTGCAGCTGCTGGGAATGTCGCTGAGAACGAGGTATGCATGTGACAGAAGAAAACTGGTGATGCTGTGGGTTATGATATTCCAAGGTTATTTTGAGTTGCATAGGTGAAGATATAAGACGTATGGAGGGGATTGAAGGGGTTTTGTAAGGATTAGAGTACATGTGAAAGCTAGAAACTTCTAAGCGGAGTGACTGTTTGTGCATGCTAAACCTGAAACCTGAGCTGTGGGTGGGGGGAAAAGGGTGAAGAGAGTGCGGGGAGTTGGAAGAGAGGGAGTACAGTTTAAAGGCCTTCAAGGTTTGAGACTGAGACGTCTCAAACTGTACTGAAGCTCAGTACTCTAAAGCATGCATCTCAAAGCATGCTTCTCAAAGGCTGGAGTTTGGAGTGCCTTGTGCACTCCAAAGCAGAGAGAGGGGGGGGTAAGCAGCAGGAGGGGAGTGGGGAGCCGCTACGGTGACAAGTACCTCATCCTCGTTCCTATTGCTGTCCTTGCCCCCCTTCCATTGCACAGTGATACGTTGGCTCTTCTTCCTCCTTCCTGTGTTTCCTCTTCTTCCTCATCCCCCTGTTTTTCCTCTAAATCCCCTATATTAGCGCATAAAAATAAATTATGAGGCGCCGCAAAACACACCTGCTTTCCTCATTCGCCCCTCTGTTTCCTCTTCGCCCTCATCCCTTGCAGCCGTTGCAACGCAGTCGGCACGGCAGTGCAGCTCCTACCAGGAACAGAGCTGCTGCGATGAGGTGATGTGACGTGGCAGGTGGTGACGTGGCAGGATGTGATATGGCAGGAGGTGATGTGGCATGAAGTGATGTGGCAGCAGATGACATGGCAGGGGGTGATCGTGTGGGGGATGGTATCGGTATGATGTAAGCGCAAGGTAGTATGATGCCACATGCCATGACATGACATGGGAACACCAGTTTGGGAGATGGGAAATGCAGGAAAACCGTGATGTCATTTTGTGGCATGAGATGATGGCATGAAAAGAGGTTGGATGTGATATGACATGAGATGTCATGTCACGCCACGTCACGTCAGGGTCTAGTTTGTAGGGACCCAAATCCCCACATGCCAGAATGACAACATACGGTATGTAGCACAACACAAAGCTCCTATATTGTATGAGTGTTGTCCAGGAGTTGATACAAGCATGTTTATTGGAGCCAAAAGCCTCATTACTGAGTATCGTAACTGTCCAAACAAGGGTAAACACTACGAGGATTAAATCTAGCAAACAAACATCTGCTGCCCTATCTACAACAAAACAAAAGGAATCAGACTATTGCACACCTACAGCTCACAAGTTGAAATCCTAAATCCTGTTAAAAAGGCTGTGATATATCAATAAAGCGGTGTAGCAACATCAGGCTTGCTTCTCAGTTCTTCGGAATGTATTCCCATGGCTTGATGACAACAATGACGATGACGATGATGATCACTATAACGAGGATTACGCCACAACAAATCCACTGCATGAATGGAAAAGGCACAAAAGGCACGTAGTACAAAGTGTAAGGGCACAGTGGTTCAGGGACAAAGTAAACAAAAAAGAGGGAAAACCATAGCATGCGCATGGAGTATGCCACGATGAATGCAGGGAAGAAACAAAAAAATGCACACAAGTTGTTGGGAGGAGGCATCAGCAGCAGAGAAGTGGTCACCTTGCGAGTGTTGAGTTGCGTCTTGCGTGCTTCCACCAGCTGCTTCGTGCCTTGCTGCACGTGGTCCACTGCTTGCCCCACCTGCACAGGGGAAACAGGGTCAGAAAAACGGGGTGTGGGGGGGGGGTGGTGGAGCAAGCGGGGGTGTGAGAGTGGCGATAGTGAGAGGGGGGGGAGGGAGGAGGTGGGGGCGGGAAGAGAAAGCAGTGGATGCTTCCACCATCCACCAGCTGCTTCGTGCCTTACTGCTTGGACAACTCGCAAGAGTGAGGGGAATGAGAGGAGGGGACGGGGCGAGAAAAGCTGGATCACATGCTTTGTGCTATGGCTGCTGCACAGGCCGACAACAATCACGGCACAAAGCAGTGCAAGGCTGACCGTGCAAAGTGCATCGCAGTGCTACAGTAGCTTGCCATACACTGCCCAAGTCAACGCCAGTCACCGCAGGTCAACGCCAGTCAACAGGGTCAACGCACCTGCACTTCGATGTTATCCAGCAGCTCGCCCTGCGACTCTACCAGCACGGCCATATCCATGAAGATCTGATGCAGCTCCAGCAGCTGCTTCTCTATGTCCTGCACTGCTGCTAACTACCAGAGTGAAGTCAACGCCAGTCAACGCCAGTCCACAGGGTCAACTCACCTGCACTTCAATGTTATCCAGCAGCTCGCCCTGCGACTCCACCAGCACGGCCATATCCATGAAGATCTGATGCAGCTCCAGCAGCTGCTTCTCTATGTCCTGCACTGCTGTGTGCCGCTCCTGAATCTCAGCCAGTGTATCCATCACCTGAGGGGAGAAAGAGCGGAGGGGGGGAGAGAGAGAGATTGGGCAGGTGTTACGAGGCATGCTTTAAACTTGCATTAAGGACACAATGTCTTGCACTGCCGTGTACCGCTCCTGAATCTCCACTAGCGCGTCCATCACCTGAAGGACAGGAGAGAGGGCGGGAGTGAGGACAGGAGTGAGGGAGGGAGTGAGGGAGGGAGTGAGGGAGGGCGCCACCTCAATAATGCAAACTCACAACCGTCACAACCCCCCTACATCAGCCTTCAACCCACAGTCCAACAGCCCACGAAGTCCTGGTCGCTGCCCAAAAATACTAGTTTATCCAAACCCAGAAACTACATTCTATGCTACTCCCTGCCACTCTGCCCACGAAACTCTGCCTCCTCTCCCCAGGACCTCTCCTCAGCCACTCTCTGCCCCTCCCTGCTGTTTCTCTGCCGCTCCCTGCCACTCTCCCCCTTCTCCCTAACCCCCCCCACGGTCACCCGTCCCCCTCACATCCCCCAGCCGTACCTGCCCTCTGCCCTGCTCCTGAATCGCCCTCTGGAAAATCGCCTCGCTCTCTCCGTTGTCAATCAGCGTGTCAATCGTCTCTGCGTCCGCGCGTTGCCCCGTGACTGTGAAGTAGCGCCTCTCCACCACGTCACGATATTCCCGCTGGAACTTGTCCCTCAGCTCCTGCACGAACAGACAGGTACAGGGAGGCACAAAACGGTACAGTGCAGTACAAATGCGCACATACAGATTGTCAGGCAGGTGAGACGTGAGTGGAGAGAGGAGCGGGGAGAGGAGAGAAACGAGGGGAAAAAATAGAGGGGAGATGTGAAAGCTGGGAGCAGAGAGGGAGCGATGGTACATATCATTTGAGCGGGCATGGTTGGAAACAGCGTGCTCACAAAATGAGTGGTGCGAGGGGGGGAAGGAGAACGGAGAGAACTGAGAACAGAGAGGGGAGAAAGGAGAGTGAGATAGGAAAGAAGGGCGAGCGGCGCACCTGGAACTCGTTCATCAGCGCTTTCAGCTTGTTGGAGAGCGTGGTGGTGATGGTCATTCGTTGCCGGTCTGTGGCGGAACCCTTTTCGCACCCCGGCACCTTGCGGCTCTCCTCGTTCTGCTTGTAACGAGTCACGCACAAACGAAGGCGCACAAGGGGGGGACGCACATTCGCACAAAAAGGGGCGCACACACGAGGCGGGTGCACGGGCGAGGGGCAAACAAGCATGAAAACATGGACGAAAGACTCACAAACGGATGCACAAGTGGAAGCCAGGCACGGGGGAAAGATCATAGACTCTATCTGGAAGCATGTTCCAATTGGCCTGACGCATTGACTTGGATCAGACAGAAAGGAAGCGAACGGCCCGGGTCAAATTAAAAAGGGTCAAAGAGCGAGTCGATACGAAATAAGGGAGAGAAAGAGAAAGTAAATCACAGGACTGCCCAACTCACAGCTTTGTTAAGAGCTTCAATCTTGCGCTTAATTCCCTGTGCTATCTTCAGCACTTGGTCGATATCCCCCTCCATGCGCTCCTTTATAGCTGCACGCACAGCCATTACGCACAGGCATTAGTTCACCGCACAGCCATTTCGCACATTTATTACTTTCACCGCAGCCATCCCGCAGAGTAATTATCTTATAGCACAGACGTTCCACACAGGCACGGCACATGAAAGCCGTGTTTGTTGTTCCAGTCTAGCGCTTGACCCCCTGCGCTATCTTCGGCACCTAATTGCTGTCCCCCTCAAAGCTCGCACACGTCGCACGCAGCCCTCACACGCCCCACGCAGCTCTCACAAGTCGCGCGAAGTTCTCACACATCGCTCGCAGTTTTCACATGTCGCACGCAGTTCTCACACGTCGCGCGCAGCTCTCAGACGTGGCGCGCAGCTCTCACACGTCGCGCGCAGCTTTCACGCTCCACGCAGCCCTCACACGTCGCAGGCAACTGTCGCGTGTGCGCAGAAACTCGTTCGCTCTCCTCCCAACGCAAATGACGGCTGCTTGCGCCTATCTTGCCCGTCGTTCTTGCACGTTCCACCCCACTCCATCCGTCAGGCACCTTTCATGGCTGATGCTCGCGTGACTCGTTTGCTCTCCTCGTGTGCGTCCTGCAGTCGCGTCAGCTTCCCTCTCATCTGATCCATGCTCTCGTTGATGTCTTTCACCTGCCACGTGACACGCGCCACGTGTCATGACGGGACATCCAGACGCCCCGCAGGGGAAAGAATAAAAAGGAGGATGGAAATCAGCGACGAGATAGTGACCGAGGAAATAAATTAAGCACGGAAAGTTTGGTCAACAGAAGTTAGTGCTACGTCTCGCGTCTCTGAAAGCCAACAGGCTGCGCCCAGGACGGGAGAGAATATCCAACAAGCCAAGCAGCCACGCATACTCGTTACAAGCAGCCAACGTTTATCGAATATACCTCACGATGAAACTCTTCCATGCGCTGATCCATCTCCCCCGGTTCTTCCACCCCACCGACCTCCAAGTCCACCTCATCCGTGCTCGAACGGCGCGGAGGGCTCGCGCCCTGGGGAAGCAAAACCACAAGGAAAACGAAATATGTACGTCGAATATGTACGCTGATGAAACGGTTTTGCAATCCACGCCCTCCATGCTCAGGCGACGGGAAGGCCCGTGCTGTACAGAAGCAGAAATGCGTGGTAAACGGAGGCTCGAAGCGCTAGTTTCGAAAATAAACGGGGAAGCAGACAACAGGTGGTATAGATAGGTTTGAAGAGATTTTCCCTAAAAAAAGGGACTCAGAGGAAGGGCATTATGCTATTGCGTGAAGAAGAAATGTGAATGGGAAGGAGAAGACACGAAGCGCTTGGAGCAGCTGTTAAATTTGGAAAGTAGTGCAGTGTGGTGAAATACGGTGCGGTGCGGATCTGCTAATGGGAATAAGGAACGGGGAAGAAACAGGAGACTAGGCGAAGAAGCTAGAAAGCAGACGTGGACACACACGCGACGAAAAAAAAAAAAAGAATGCAAAAGGAACGATTGCCACAGAAAATGGCAGTAGGGAAGATTACAGCAAGAAAATGACAGCCTAGGCTAAACCCGCAAAACGTGACTATATCCGCAATAGAATTAAGATAACTGTGGAGCATGGCTTCTAAGGAGCATAGCCGCAGGAGTACGAGGCTTTCGACGGAGGCGTCGAGGACGCATAGGCTCGACGCCATGGTAGCGAAGGCATACTCGTCTTACGGACTTGCCAATTTCTTAACTCAATCAAATAAGTTTTCACTGCTGCTAGTAACACCGGCCACGGTAAGGACTTGCCGGCCGCTGCTGCTAGCAACACTCAGGGCTAGACGCATGGTACTGAGGGAGTAAACAAAACTGCTCAGACAGCGGAGGATTGAAGTCACCCACCCATAACAAATCGTTCATGGTGCCGCTGCTCCTTTGTTGTTAAGAACCAGCAGGGTCAAGGAAGTGGATGCAGGCACTGGTGCGTGTCGCTTCAACACGCAACAGGGTCTTTGAGTGAAGATCAGTTAGAGGCTCAGCGGGATTGAAACTTCTTTAGTCAAGTTCGTAGCCTAATATCTAGTGCAGCTGAACAGCGTGAGGGAGAAGGGAATGACAGGCAGAACCTAGGGAAGCTCTTGGGTGAGTTGTGTCTCGCAATTTCCAAACTCGAAAAGCCGTCAGGCGAGAAGACGAGCTGTTATCGAGGGGGAGGCAAACTGAAAAGGATGAATTGAGAGTGGCGGTGTGAGGGGGGTACCGTTCTCGAGGCTCCCTGTAAAACTACCTCGAGGTTGCTTTCTCTCGGGTTTGCTTCTCGGCCTCGCGGTCTCTGACCGGACCGAATCGTACCTGACTGACGAGGACACCAATCCTCAACCAGAACCACACGGCACGCCATTGCCCTGCATGGTAGGTTGGGGGTCCTTCCAGAAAAAGAAAACAGAAAGTAATTTATGAACAGAAGTTTGTGGGCCTGAAACTTCTGATTATGGTCTAGCTTGTCACTAATGGGACAGTTTTAACCTCCATAAAGTACCCAGATTGTGACCATTTACGGAGTTATTTAGCGGACGCATACACCCACTTTCCTGAGCCTTGTTTACTTTCTGCCCATCGAGTGTTGTCTGACAAACAAGAATAAGCCGTTGTGCTTCTCGGGGGCTCCTGCGCTCCTGGTTGGTGTCGAACTTCCAGCCGTTGACACACACTGCCGTTGTCCTCGCGCCAACTACGAGGCGCTGCTTGACAGTGCGTGTGTTATACGCGTTTGAGTGAGAAACAGACAAATAGCGTCATTTTCGCATGTCGTGTTTACGTGTGTACTTCCAAGGACACCCCTATGTCTAGGATCCTTAGCAACACCCACTCACATTAGTTTCACAATTTAGAACATTGTTCCACAATTATTACTCTGAGCAAATCGTAAGAGAATTATACTTCCACTTTGTTTAAGCCCTTTGATTTGTCCTTCAGAATTACATAAGAATAATCCAATCAGGAATAGATTTGTTGTGCTTATTCTTTTCAACCATTTAAATAGACGCTTGGAAAATAATAGCTACGTAAATTCAGTAAAATTAATTATACTTCCTGCGCAGGCAAATCTTGATTGAATTCATGTGAATGTGAATTAGTTTTGTATTGATAAGATCTCTTCCCAAAAAGTGGGACTTTAAAGGGAAATCACGTACAAGTGTAAACTTGCTGGTCGCTTTGGTGGACTTTCATTTTTTATGTGGAGGTATTTGTGTTCTTTTGATTTCGATGTGGCAACACGAGGTCGTGCTGGTGGTATTAGTCAAACACGGTCTGCCCTTTTCCAGTCTGTCAAATCTGCACAATTGGCAAGGCTCGTGAAATCTGAAATGTATTGCTGGCATTCATGTGAGGTTGTTACTGTAAAATTGCTTAATCGCAATCGCTATAGGCCGAGGTTGCCGATCGTCGCAGGAATAGAGCCAGTGAGGTTGTTACTGTAAAATTGCCTGTGAAGAGAAGTGCTCGCGAAAAAAAAAAAAAAAAAAAAACAAGAGGCGACGAAATCGTCTTAGGGTTGCGAAGCAACAAGTGTAACTTTCTAAAAGTTTTTTGAATGAAGTTGATCACATCGTCATATTTAAATTAGGAATATCTGTGCATTCTTTACCGGTATGTTCTTATGTGAATGTTGAGTTGAAGCTCTTAATTGTTCCTCAGTATTTACGTGGTAGACTTGATTTTTTCTACATCAATAAGAACGTTTACATGAGTAGTTGTAGGTTTTATTTCTATGTTTACAGTTCTAGAATGTTTGTTGATGTATTATTTGAACGTTATTTCAAATTTCGGAGTGCTGACGTCAGCTTCGTCTCGGTGACGTCATCAGCGTTAGGTAATTCGCGCGAAATTTCGAACTTCGCTGCTGACGTCAGCTTCGAAATTTGCGCGAAATTTCGAAAGTCGCTGCTGACGTCAGACATAAATTCTCGCGCGAGAAAAACTGCTGACGTTGTCAAACATTATATGTTTATATGATTGTAGGCAGTAGTGGGTGATACCTTAGGGGGTACACTGGATTAGGGTTTCCTATTTGTATCCATCCTTCTGTTAGTACAGTCATTCCAGTCTGTTATTTCGACATGGTTTCAGAGCAGGTCCTTCTCTAGGACCGTTCCTAAGGGCCCACCGTTCGCTACCTAACTACCTACCTACTACCGGAGCGCGTTCTTAGCGCCTCCCCCGTAGCGCCCTCGAGCGCTTCATTATTTTTTATTCGGCCCCGCTGGCCCCGTCGATCGAGCCCCGTCTAGAGGCCCCGCGGCCCCGTCGCATTTGACCTAGAGGCCCCTCACGGCCCCGTCGCGCCGCCCCTTAGCGCCTCGAACGACCCCGCCGCTCGCCCCTTAGCGGCCCCGTCGGCCTTGCGATCGCCCGCTACCGGCCCGCGCACCGCGCACGCAGCCCGCATTTTACCCCCGCGGCCTGCGTGCTGCCCGCTGCCGGCCCCGTCGCACTGCCCGCGCACTGCTCGCACGCCTTTGCGTCGCTAGCGCACAGCCCGCCGCGGCCCCGCCGGCCCGCGATTTGCACCGCTGCAGCTGCCGCCCGCCGGTCCCCCGCTGCTGCTGCCGCTGCTGCCCGCGAGTCGCCCGCTGCCGCTCCCGCGTTTCTGCACTGCCCGCAGCCGCTGCCGCCGCTACTACCGCCCGTGCACTGCTGCTGCTGCTGCTGCCGTGCTCGCTGCCGCCGCCGCAGCCACTGCCGTGCGCCGCTACTGCCCGTCGCCTGCTCGCGCACGCCCCGCAGCCGCCCGTCGCCTGCTCGCGCACGCCCCGCAGGCCCGCAGCCCGCCGTCGCAGCGGCCGCCCGCCCGCAGCCGCCCGTCGCCTGCTCGCGCACGCCCCGCAGCCGCCCGTCGCCTGCTCGCGCACGCCCCGCTGCCCGCAGCCGCTTGCACGCCGCTGCTTCCGCTGCTGCTTGCGCACCGCTGCCCCTACGCTGCCGCTGCCCGTGCGCCGCCATTGCCCGTGCGCCACCGTTCCCCGTGCGCCGCTGCCGCCCGTGCGCTTCTGCAGCCACCGCCCGCGAGGCACTCGCTCTCACTGCTGTTTATTTACTACCTACCGCGCACACTGCTACCACTGCAGCTACCACCAGTGCGCCGTTGCAGCTCCTGCTGCCACGCTACCTACTATTGCCGCTCGTGTGCCACTACGGACAGTCGACCCCGCCCGCGCCTTACCTAGCGGCCCCGCCGGCCCCGTTGACCCTCCGCACACCTTTCCAGCGGCCTGATTCCTACTACTACTGCTACTGCTACTGTCGCTATGGCTAGTCCTCCCGTTCTAGCTTTCGATGCCGAGGGCCGTCCGGTGAAGTTCGAAACCTGGCTAGATGACCTGCACCTGTTCCTACAGCTCACTGCCAAGGAAGATATCTCACTGTACGACCACGCCCTAGGCAATGCGACTGCCCCTGACTCGACTGCTGACAGCACTCTGCGTTCCCAGTGGCAGACCCGTGATGCGCATGCTCGCTTTGCTATTCGCAACTCCCTGCCGCTAGACGAGCGCGAGCACTTCGGCCAGTGCAAGACTGCTAAGGACCTCTACACCGCTGTAGTTGCCCGCTACTCCTCACCCGCTTCTGCCACGCTAGGCCGCCTCACTCTCCCCTACCTGTTCCCCGACCTAGCCTCCTTTCACACTGTCGCAGACCTCATCACCCACCTTAAGACTAGTGAGGCCCGCTTTCGCGCTGCTATGCCTGCCGAGTTTCTCACTAGCAACCCCCCCCCACTCTGGATCACTCTCTACCACATCGTCACCCGCCTCCCTGACTCTCTGCGCGCAGTCAGGGACCACTTCCTCTCTCGCTCCCCCACTGAGCTCACCATTGCCCTCCTCGAGAAGGAACTGCTTGCAGCTGAGGCGAGCATCGTCGCTGTAGGCACCTCTCGTGGCGACCCCCGCACCCCGTTCTTTGAGGGGTGTTCCCCTTCCCCCCTCCTCCCCTCTGTCGCCTCTGCTGCTGCTGTCGACCTTCTTGGTGCTGAGAAGGTCGGGACCGCGTCTGCTTCGAGCGGGCGCCGCAGGAACAAGGGGGGCAGGGGTGGGGGTGGCGGCGGAGGAGGTGGGGGTGGAGGCGGTGGGAGTGGAGGCGCGGCTGGGGAGACTAGTGGCGGCAGTGGGGGAGGAGACAGCAGCGGTGGGAGTGGTGGCGGAGGCGGCAGCGGAGGCGGAGGTGGTCGTGGCGGCGGCAGGGGTGGAGGTGGCCGGGGCGGCGGCGGTGGGGGTGGTGGTCGTGGAGGCACTGGCGGAGGGCAGAGTCAGCAGCCCGCCCCGACTCTTCAGGCCGCCCGTGAGTGGTATGCGCAGCGTGGCGTTACCTGCACGTACGTCATTCGCACAGGTGACCGCAGCGGCCAGCAGTGTGGGAGGCCGCACCCCACGCAGCGCTGCTTCGCGCGCCTTAACGACGCGTGGCGCACCCAGTTTCCTGATGCCGCTGAGCTGCCGCGCTGGGCTGATCTGGAAAAGAGGGGCGTTGATATTTGGGCTTTAGACTTTGATGCTATTCTCACTGCTATGTATGCGATGTCTATTACCGGAGAGGGTGCTCAGTACTTGCGTGTTCCGCCCGACCCGGGCATTCAGGCCAGTCCGGCTGCCGCTCTAGGTGCTCGTGCGTCCGCTCCCACAGGTCCTGGTGAGGCTGCTGCCCTAGGTGCTAGTGCATCTGTGCCCCCTGGTACTGAGTCGACTGCAGCACTGCACACCTTCACACTGGACTCAGGTGCTTCTCGCTCCTTCTTTCGTGACCGCACTGTCCTTGAGCCACTCGCTCGGCCAGTTGCTGTCTCCCTTGCTGACCCCTCTGGGGGTCCGGTCATTGCCACCTCCTCCACTGTCCTTCCTTGTCCGGCGGTCCCGTCCGGCACGCTGTCAGGTCTCTACCTCCCCTCGTTCTCTACGAACTTGGTGGCAGGTAGTGCGCTCCAGGACGGGGGTGTTCACCAGTTCACCCCTGCCTACGAGCGCGTGACACACTGCACGTGTGCTCGGACGGGTCGCCACCTGGCTACCTTCACTCGGGAGCCGGGGTCGGACCTGTACACACTGACCACTGAGTCCCCTCAGGTAGCCGCGTCTGCGTCTGCGTCAGGTCAGCTGTCCGCCCCCTGCTCGTGTCGCTCTCTGGCGCATGAGACTGTCCTCTGGCACCACCGCCTTGGTCACCCGTCTGTGCAGCGCCTTCGGGCCATGCACAAACGGGACCTTGTTGCTGGTCTTCCCAGGGTGCTCCCTCCCCTTCCCGACTCGCCTGCTCCTCCCTGTATTCCCTGTGTCGAGGGACGGCAGCGCGCCGCTCCTCACTCCTCCTCCTTTCCCCCGACGACTGCTCCCTTGCAGACGCTCCACATGGACGTGTGGGGCCCAGCCCGCGTCCGTGGTCAGGGTCAGGAGAGGTACTTCCTGATTGTTGTTGACGACTTCTCGCGCTACACCACGGTCTTCCCCTTGCGCGCCAAGGGTGACGTCCCTGATGTCTTGATCCCTTGGATCCGCAGATCTCGTCTCCAGCTCCGTGAGCGTTTCCGCTCCGACTTCCCTGTCCTGCGTCTGCACTCTGACAGAGGTGGAGAGTTTTCCTCTGGCCTCTTGGAGGCCTTCTGTCAGCAGGAGGGCATTGAGCAGTCGTTCACGCTTCCGGCCTCTCCACAGCAGAATGGGGTTGCTGAGCGCCGCATTGGCTTGGTCATGGAGGTCGCTCGTACCTCCTTGGTTCATGCGGCTGCCCCCCACTTTCTGTGGCCGTTTGCAGTCCGATACGCTGCGCATCAGCTCAACCTCTGGCCCCGTGTCTCCTTGCCCGAGACTTCTCCGACACTGCGTTGGACGGGAGAGGCTGGCGATGCGTCGCGTTTTCGGGTCTGGGGATCCCGAGCTTTTGTCCGCGACACGTCCGCGGACAAGCTCTCCCGTCGCGCTGTCCCCTGCGTCTTCCTTGGCTTTGTCCCGGACGCCCCTGGTTGGCAGTTCTACCACCCCACCTCGCGGCGTGTCCTGGCCTCTCAGGACGTCACTTTTGACGAGTCTGTCCCCTACTACCGCCTCTTCCCCTACCGCACTGCCCCGCTCCCCCCCCCGCCTCTCTTCCTCGCTCCAGGTGCTGAGGTACCAGACCCCCTCCCCCCTCAGGGTGCCGCTCCCTCAGGTGTGTCCCAGGTAGACCCGGGTGAGCCTGTCGAGGTAGCTGTTGACTCTCGTCCTGCTCGGGGTACTGAGCCTGGGGGTGCTGCGTCTGGGGGTGCTGAGCCTGGAGGTGCTGCGTCTGGGGGTGCTGAGCCTGGGAGTGCTGAGTCTGGGGGTGCGGAGCCTGGGGGTGCTGAGCCAGGAGGTGCGGAGCCTGGAGGTGCGGAGCCTGGTGGTGCTGAGCCTGGGGGTGCTGGGTCTGGGGGTGCTGCGTCTGGGGGTGCTGAGCCTGAGCGTGCTACACCTGGAGGAGCCCTCTCCTCCCAGCAGCTGCAGGAGAGGTACCTCGAGTACTGCCGCCTCCGGAGAGGTGCTGCTGGAGCTCGTCCCGGTACTTCCCCTCCTACCCAGGAGCTCCCCCCCATTCAGCAGATCCGCGAGTGGTACACACGGCGCTGCAGTCTTCGGAGTGGTGCTCCTGGTGCTGCGGACCCTGGGGGTGGCGCTGCTGCTGGTGCTGAGGACCCGGACGTGGGAGCTGCTGCTGGTGCTGCGGACCCGCCTGGTGGAGCTACTGCTGGTGCTGAGGACTCGGACGTTGGAGCTACTGCTGGAGTTGAGGACCCGAGCGGTGGTGCTGCTGCTGGTGCTGAGGACCCGGACGTGGGAGCTGCTGCTGGTACTGAGGACTCGGACGGTGGAGCTGCTGCTGGAGCTGAGGACCCGAGCGGTGGCGCTGCTGCTGCTGCTGAGGACCCGGGCGTTGGAGCTACTACTGGTGCTGAGGACCCGGCCGGTGGAGCTGCTGCTGGTGCTGTGGACCCGGCCGCTGGAGTCTCCTCTGCTTCTGGAGACGCTGCGCGGCCGCGACCGTACTTCGTACCGCTCCTTCAGCAGGTTCTTGGGCAGGCTCCTCCTCCTTGTCCTCCTCCCTCCGTAGAGTGCCCTCTGCCTGTCCAGCCGTAGTCACAGTTACCGCCTACCTCGCCTCTCCCTGCTCCCTCTCCTTACACTGGTCCCACAGGAGGTCTTACAGAGCGTCGTGAGCCTGAGTCTCGTCCTGCGTCGCCTGTTCGTCCTGCTCGCACTGGTAGTCGTGTCCGTCGTGAGCGTCCTCCTCCTGTCCCAGGCACTCACTACATGACTCTGCGTCCCTCTACTGCTCCTCAGCGTGTCCCTCTACCGTCTCCTCCTGCGTCTTCTTTGCCTCACGTTCCGGACCCTGGGTCTGACCGGTACCGTGCTGAGCACCCTACTGTCACGCGTCTCCTCGCTACTGTTGTCACTGACCCTACCTTTGAGTCCTCTGCTGCGGCTGCACTGGTCGCTGAGTTGGTTGACTTTGCTGCTGCCTGTCGTCTAGACTACGCTGCTAGCCTTGTTGCTGAGTCTGAGTCTGAGTCTGTCTGTCCTCCGTCCGTCGGGGGTGAGTGTGCTCTTGGCACGGACGTCCTTGAGGACAGACAGGAGGAGTTCCAGTGTCTTGCTGCTGCTTTGCCCCGTCTCGTGTCCTTGCTAGTTGCCCCTGAGGGAGACCCGGATGCACCAGACATCCCGACCCCGCGCACTTACGCTGAGGCGATGGCGGGTCCCTACTCCTCTCAGTGGCAGACAGCCATGGACGCCGAGATGGCCTCCTGGAAGTCCACACGCACCTACGTCGACGAGGTTCCCCCTCCTGGGGCGAACATCGTCAGTGGCATGTGGATTTTCAGGGTGAAGCGGCCGCCGGGTTCTCCGCCTGTCTTCAAGGCGCGTTACGTGGCTCGAGGCTTCAGTCAGCGAGAGGGAGTTGATTTCTTCCAGACCTTCTCCCCCACCCCGAAGATGACTACTCTTCGGGTGCTGCTGCACATAGCCGCTCACCGCGACTACGAGCTTCACTCACTTGACTTCAGCATTGCTTTCTTGCAGGGCAGCCTGCACGAGGAGATCTGGCTGCGCCGCCCACCTGGCTTCACTGGGTCGTTTCCTCCTGGTACCCAGTGGAGGCTTCAGCGGCCGGTCTACGGTCTCCGCCAGGCTCCGCGTGAGTGGCACGACACACTGAGGACTACACTTGCGGCTCTTGGGTTCGCGCCTTCTACAGCTGACCCGTCGCTGTTCCTGCGCACCGACACTTCGCTGCCGCCGTTCTACATCCTCGTGTACGTCGACGACTTGGTCTTTGCCACTGCTGACACTGCAGGACTCGCCTACGTGAAGTCGGAGCTGCAGAGGAGACACACGTGCACAGACCTGGGTGAGCTGACAAGCTATCTTGGCTTGCGGATCACCCGGGACAGAGCACGGCGCACCATCACCCTGACTCAGTCACACATGGTGCAGCAGGTTCTCCAGCGCTTCGGCTTCACGTACTCCTCGCCTCAGTCCACTCCTCTGCCTACCGGTCACTCGCTCTCAGCTCTGCCTTCGGATGAGTCCGTAGAGCCGAGTGGCCCGTATCCAGAGCTTGTGGGCTGCCTCATGTACCTGATGACCTGCATTCGACCTGACCTTGCATACCCTCTTAGCATCCTTGCACGCTATGTCGCTCCTGGCCGTCACAGGAAGGAGCACATGGATGCCGCTAAGAGGGTGTTGCGCTACTTGTGCAGTACGTCGGGCATGGGGCTTGTGCTTGGAGGGCGAGACCGAGTTGTTCTCACAGGGCACTCAGATGCTTCTTGGGCAGACGACCAGGCCACTCAGCGGTCGTCTCAGGGTTACACCTTCAGCCTTGGCTCTGGCTCAGTTTCTTGGCGCTCTACACGCTCTTCTTCTGTTCTCGGCTCCAGTTGCGAGGCTGAGATCTACGCTACAGCCATGGCTGCCCAGGAGCTACGCTGGCTGACCTACCTGCTGACCGACCTCGGAGAGCGGCCTCGTTCTCCTCCAGTGCTGTACGTCGACAACAAGGCTGCCATTGCCTTGTGTGAGGAGCACAGACTGGAGCACAGAACGAAGCACATCGCCCTGCGGTACTTCCTTGCTCGAGAGCTGCAGCAGCGCGGTCAGCTTTGTATTTGCTACGTGGCCACTGAGGCCAACACTGCTGATGTGTTCACCAAGGCGCTTCAGCCTCGTGACCATCAGCGCTTCTGCACTCTACTAGGCCTTGTGCCTACTGGACCTCACTTACTTACCTCTTGACTTTGCTTGTACTGTGATCACTATATATATCTATACCTGCATGTTTACTCTTGCTAGGTTGTGATCACTGTATCTCTTGCTCTGTTATAAACCTGCATGTGAACTGGTCTTGTGACCACTAGCTTGTGCTCGGAATTTGTGTGGAATCCTTGAGATCCACCCTGAGCTTGCCTTCCTTTGCTTTGACTGGTCTCGTGACCCTGTGGTTGTCTCCCACTGCGCCTATGGGGGTGTGTCAAACATTATATGTTTATATGATTGTAGGCTGTAGTGGGTTACACCTTAGGGGGTACACTAGATTAGGGTTTACTACTTGTATCCAACTTTGTGCTAGTACAGTCATTCCTGTCCGTTCATTCTGACATGGTATCAGAGCGAAGGTCTCGGGTTCGAATCCCGGTGTATGCACTTCGGGCATCCCAGTGCGGGGGGGTGTCAGAGGTCCACTGGTGATCCCCGTTGATCCTAGGGAAGGGTTACAGGCACGTTGGCCTGGGGGGTTATGGGCGCACTCACCCGCCACACAAACAAGCCCTTTTATCCCAGTGGTTAGTGGCTGGGATTCTGACATATTGGAGGCCTTCTGTCAGCAGGAGGGCATTGAGCAGTCGTACACGCTTCCGGCCTCTCCACAGCAGAATGGGGTTGCTGAGCGCCGCATTGGTCTGGTCATGGAGGTCGCTCGTACCTCCTTGAGCCATGCGGCTGCCCCCCATTTTCTGTGGCCGTTTGCAGTCCGATACGCTGCGCATCAGCTCAACCTCTGGCCCCGTGTCTCCTTGCCCGAGACTTCTCCGACACTGCGTTGGACGGGAGAGGCTGGCGATGCGTCGCGTTTTCGGGTCTGGGGATCCCGAGCTTTTGTCCGCGACACGTCCGCGGACAAGCTCTCCCGTCGCGCTGTCCCCTGCGTCTTCCTTGGCTTTGTCCCAGACGCCCCTGGCTGGCAGTTCTACCACCCCACCTCGCGTCGTGTCCTGGCCTCTCAGGACGTCACTTTTGACGAGTCCGTCCCCTACTACCGCCTCTTCCCCTACCGCACTGCCCCGCTCCCCCCCCCGCCTCTCTTCCTCGCTCCAGGTGCTGAGGTACCAGACCCCCTCCCCCCTCAGGGTGCCGCTCCCTCAGGTGTGTCCCAGGTAGACCCGGGTGAGCCTGTCGAGGTAGCTGTTGACTCTCGTCCTGCTAGGGGTGCTGAGCCTAGGGGTGCTGCGTCTGGGGGTGCTGAGCCTGGGGGTGCTGCGTCTGGGGGTGCTGAGCCTGGGCGTGCTGAGTCTGGGGGTGCGGAGCCTGGGGGTGCTGAGCCTGGAGGTGCTGAGCCTGGAGGTGCGGAGCCTGGCGGTGCTGAGCCTGGGGGTGCTGAGTCTGGGGGTGCTGAGTCTGGGGGTGCTGAGCCTGAGCGTGCTACACCTGGAGGAGCCCTCTCCTCCCAGCAGCTGCAGGAGAGGTACCTCGAGTACTGCCGCCTTCGGAGAGGTGCTGCTGGAGCTCGTCCCGGTACTTCCCCTCCTACCCAGGAGCTCCCCCCCATTCAGCAGATCCGCGAGTGGTACACACGGCGCTGCAGTCTTCGGAGTGGTGCTCCTGGTGCTGCGGACCCTGGGGTTGGAGCTGCTGCTGGTGCTGCGGACCCGCCTGGTGGAGCTGCTGCTGGTGCTGAGGACTCGGACGTTGGAGCTGCTGCTGGAGCTGAGGACCCGGACGGTGGCGCTGCTGCTGGTGCTGAGGACCCGGACGTTGGAGCTGCTGCTGGTCCTGCCGACCCGCCTCGTGGAGCTGCTGCTGGTGCTGAGGACGTTGGAGCTGCTACTGGTGCTGAGGACCCGGGCGGTGGAGCTGCTGCTGGTGCTGAGGACTCGGACGGTGGAGCTGCTGCTGGAGCTGAGGACCCGAGCGGGGGAGCTGCTGCTGGTGCTGAGGACCCGGCCGGTGGAGCTACTGCTGGTGCTGTGGACCCGGACGCTGGAGCTCCTACTGGTACTGAGGACCCGGCCGCTGGAGTCTCTTCTGCTTCTGAAGACGCTGCGCGGCCGCGACCGTACTTCGTACCGCTCCTTCAGCAGGTTCTTGGGCAGGCTCCTCCTCCTTGTCCTCCTCCCTCCGTAGAGTGTCCTCCGCCTGTCCAGCCGCAGTCACAGTTACCGCCTACCTCGCCTCTCCCTGCTCCCTCTCCTTACACTGGTCCCACAGGAGGCCTTACAGAGCGTCGTGAGCCTGAGTCTCGTCCTGTGTCGCCTGTTCGTCCTGCTCGCACTGGTAGTCGTGTCCGTCGTGAGCGTCCTCCTCCTGTCCCAGGCACTCACTACATGACTCTGCGTCCCTCTACTGCTCCTCAGCGTGTCCCTCTACCGTCTCCTCCTGCGTCCTCTTTGCCTGACGTTCTGGACCCTGAGTCTGACCGGTATCGTGCTGAGCACCCTACTGTCACGCGTCTCCTCGCTACTGTTGTCGCTGACCCTACCTTTGAGTCCTCGGCTGCGTCTGCTCTGGTCGCTGAGTTGGTTGACTTTGCTGCTGCCTGTCGTCTAGACTACGCTACTAGCCTTGTTGCTGAGTCTGTCTGTCCTCCGTCCGTCGGGGGTGAGTGTGCTCTTGGCACGGACGTCCTTGAGGACAGACAGGAGGAGTTCCAGTGTCTTGCTGCTGCTTTGCCCCGTCTCGTGTCCTTGCTAGTTGCCCCTGAGGGAGACCCGGATGCACCAGACATCCCGACCCCGCGCACTTACGCTGAGGCGATGGCGGGTCCCTACTCCTCTCAGTGGCAGACAGCCATGGACGCAGAGATGGCTTCCTGGAAGTCCACACGCACCTACGTCGACGAGGTTCCCCCTCCTGGGGCGAACATCGTCAGTGGCATGTGGATTTTCAGGGTGAAGCGGCCGCCGGGTTCTCCGCCTGTCTTCAAGGCGCGTTACGTGGCTCGAGGCTTCAGTCAGCGAGAGGGAGTTGACTTCTTCCAGACCTTCTCCCCCACCCCGAAGATGACTACTCTTCGGGTGCTGCTGCACATAGCCGCTCACCGCGACTACGAGCTTCACTCACTTGACTTCAGCACTGCTTTCTTGCAGGGCAGCCTGCACGAGGAGATCTGGCTGCGCCGCCCACCTGGCTTCACTGGGTCGTTTCCTCCTGGTACCCAGTGGAGGCTTCAGCGGCCGGTCTACGGTCTCCGCCAGGCTCCGCGTGAGTGGCACGACACACTGAGGACTACACTTGCGGCTCTTGGGTTCGCGCCTTCTACAGCTGACCCGTCGCTGTTCCTGCGCACCGACACTTCGCTGCCGCCGTTCTACATCCTCGTGTACGTCGACGACTTGGTCTTTGCCACTGCTGACACTGCAGGACTCGCCCACGTGAAGTCGGAGCTGCAGAGGAGACACACGTGCACAGACCTGGGTGAGCTGACAAGCTATCTTGGCTTGCGGATCACCCGGGACAGAGCACGGCGCACCATCACCCTGACTCAGTCACACATGGTGCAGCAGGTTCTCCAGCGCTTCCGCTTCACGTACTCCTCGCCTCAGTCCACTCCTCTGCCTACCGGTCACTCGCTCTCAGCTCTGCCTTCGGATGAGTCCGTAGAGCCGAGTGGCCCGTATCCAGAGCTTGTGGGCTGCCTCATGTACCTGATGACCTGCACTCGACCTGACCTTGCATACCCTCTTAGCATCCTTGCACGCTATGTCGCTCCTGGCCGTCACAGGAAGGAGCACATGGATGCCGCTAAGAGGGTGTTGCGCTACTTGTGCAGTACGTCGGGCATGGGGCTTGTGCTTGGAGGGCGATGTCAGAAATAACTGAGCAGGAATGGAATGAACTAGCACAGAGTTTGGTACAAGTAGGAAACCCTAACTTTGTGTACCCCCTAAGGTGTAACCCACTACAGCCTAGACAATATAAACATGCAATGTTTGACACACCCCCATAGGCGCAGTGGGAGACAACCACAGGGTCACAAGACCAGTCAAAGCAAAGCAAAGCAAGCTCAGGGTGGATCTCAAGGATTCCACACAAATTCCGAGCACAAGCAAGCGGTCACAAGACCAGTTCACATGCAGGTTTATAACAAAGCAAGAGATACAGTGATCACAACCTAGCAAAAGTAAACAAGTAGGCATATATATATAGTGATCACAGTACAAGCAAGGTCAAGAGGTAAGCAAGTGAGGCCCAGTAGGTACAAGGCCTAGTAGAGTGCAAAAGCGCTGATGGTCACAAGGCTGAAGCGCCTTGGTGAACACATCAGCAGTGTTGGCCTCCGTGGCCACGTAACGCAGACAAAGCTGACCACGCTGCTGCAGCTCTCGAGCAAGGAAGTACCGCAGAGCGATGTGCTTCGTTCTGTGCTCCAGTCTGTGCTCCTCACACAAGGCAATGGCAGCCTTGTTGTCGACGTACAGCACTGGAGGAGAACGAGGCCGCTCTCCGAGGTCGGTCAGCAGGTAGGTCAGCCAGCGTAGCTCCTGAGCAGCCATGGCTGTGGCGTAGATCTCAGCCTCACAACTGGAGCTGAGAACAGAAGAAGAGCGAGTAGAACGCCAAGAAACTGAGCCAGAGCCAAGGCTGAAGGTGTAACCCTGGGACGACCGCTGAGTAGCCTGGTCGTCTGCCCAAGAAGCGTCTGAGTGCCCTGTGAGAACAACCCGGTCTCGCCCTCCAAGCACAAGCCCCATGCCCGACGTACTGCACAAGTAGCGCAACACCCTCTTAGCAGCATCCATGTGCTCCTTCCGGTGACGGCCAGGAGCGACATAGCGTGCTAGGATGCTAAGAGGGTATGCAAGGTCAGGTCGAGTGCAGGTCATCAGGTACATGAGGCAGCCCACAAGCTCTGGATACGGGCCACTCGGCTCTACGGACTCATCCGAAGGCAGAGCTGAGAGCGAGTGACCGGTAGGCAGAGGAGTGGACTGAGGCGAGGAGTACGTGAAGCGGAAGCGCTGGAGAACCTGCTGCACCATGTGTGACTGAGTCAGGGTGATGGTGCGCCGTGCTCTGTCCCGGGTGATCCGCAAGCCAAGATAGCTCGTCAGCTCATCCAGGTCTGTGCACGTGTGTCTCCTCTGCAGCTCCGACTTCACGTGAGCGAGTGCCGCGGTGTCAGCAGTGGCAAAGACCAAGTCGTCGACGTACACGAGGATGTAGAACGGCGGCAGCAAGGTGTCGGTGCGTAGAAACAGCGACGGGTCAGCAGTAGAGGGAGCGAACCCAAGAGCCGCAAGTGTCGTCCTCAGTGTGTCGTGCCACTCACGTGGCGCCTGGCGGAGACCGTAGACCGGCCGCTGAAGCCTCCACTGGGTGCCAGGAGGAACTGACCCAGTGAAGCCAGGGGGGCGGCGCAGCCAGATCTCCTCGTGCAGGCTGCCCTGCAAGAAAGCAGTGCTGAAGTCAAGAGAGTGAAGCTCGTAGTCGCGGTGAGCGGCTATGTGCAGCAGCACCCGAAGAGTAGTCATCTTCGGGGTGGGGGAGAAGGTCTGAAAGAAGTCTACTCCCTCTCGCTGACTGAAGCCTCGAGCCACGTAGCGCGCCTTGAAGACAGGTGGAGAACCCGGCGGCCGCTTCACCCTGAAAATCCACATGCCACTGACGATGTTCGCCCCAGGAGGGGGAACCTCGTCTACGTAGGTGCGTGTGGACTTCCAGGAGGCCATCTCTGCGTCCATGGCTGTCTGCCACTGAGAGGAGTAGGGACCCGCCATCGCCTCAGCGTAAGAGCGTGGGGTCGGGATGTCTACTGCATCCGGGTCTCCCTCAGGGGCAACTAGCAAGGACACGAGACGGGGCAACGCAGCAGCAAGGCAGTGGAACTCCTCCTGTCTGTCCTCAAGGACGTCCGTGCCGAGGGCACACTCACCCCCGACGGACGGAGGACAGGCAGACGCAGACTCAGACCTAGCGACAAGGCTGGCAGCGTAGTCTAGGCGACAGCGAGCAGCAAAGTCAACCAACTCAGTGACCAGAGCAGACGCAGCAGAGGACTCAAAGGTCGGGTCAGTGACAACTGTAGCGAGGAGACGCGTAACAGTGGGACTGGCAGCACGACGGGAGTCAGACTCCGGGTCAGGAAGAGTAGGAAGAGAGGACGCAGGAGGAGACGGCAGCGGGACACGCTGCGGAGCAGTGGAGGGACGCAGAGTCATGTAGTGAGTGCCTGGGACAGGAGGAGGACGCTCACGTGGGACACGACGACCAGTGCGAGCAGTACGAACAGGCGACGCAGGACGAGACTCAGGCTCACGACGCTCCGTAAGACCTCCTGTGGGACCAGCGTAAGGGGAGGGAGCAGGGAGAGGCGAGGCAGGCGGTAACTGTGACTGCGGCTGGACAGGCAGAGGACACTCGACGGAGGGAGGAGGACTAGGAGGAGGAGCCTGACCAAGAACCTGCTGAAGGAGCGGTACGAAGTACGGTCGCGGCCGCGCAGCGTCTCCAGAAGCAGCAGGGACACCAGTGGCAGCCCCAACGCCCGAGTCCTCAGTACCAGCAGCAGCTCCAACGCCCGGGTCCTCAGCACCAGTAGGAGCTCCAACGCCCGAGTCCTCAGCACCAGCAGCAGCACCACCGGTCGGGTCCTCAGCACCAGCAGCAGCTCCAACGCCCGGGTCCTCAGCACCAGCAGCACGGCCACTGGTCAGGTCCTCAGCACCAGCAGCAGCGCCACCGGTCGGGTCCTCAGCACCAGCAGCAGCTCCACCGTCCGCGTCCTCAGCACCAGCAGCAGCTCCAGCCCCCGGGTCCTCAGCACCAGCAGCAGCTCCAGCGTCCGGGTCCTCAGCACCAGCAACAACACCACCGCTCGGGTCCGCAGCACCAGGAGCACCACTACGAAGACTGCAGCGCCGCGTGTACCACTCGCGGATCACCTGAATGGGGGGGAGCTCCTGGGTAGGAGGGGAAGTACCGGGACGAGCTCCAGAAGCACCTCTCCGGAGGCGGCAGTACTCGAGGTACCTCTCCTGCAGCTGCTGGGAGGAGAGGGCTCCTCCAGGTGGAGCACGCTCAGGCTCAGCACCCCCAGTCTCAGCACCCCCAGTCTCAGCACGTCCAGGCTCAGCACCCCCAGGCTCAGTACCTCCAGGCTCCGCACCTCCAGGCTCCGCACCTCCAGGCTCAGCACCCCCAGGCTCAGCACCCCCAGGCTCCGCACCCTCAGACGCAGCACTCCCAGGCTCAGCACCCCCAGACGCAGGACGCGAGTCAACAGCTACCTCGACAGGCTCACCCGGGTCTACCTGGGACACACCTGAGGGAGCGGCACCCTGAGGGGGGAGGGGGTCTGGTACCTCAGCACCTGGAGCGAGGAAGAGAGGCGGGGGGGGGAGCGGGGCAGTGCGGTAGGGGAAGAGGCGGTAGAAGGGGACGGACTCGTCAAAAGTGACGTCCTGAGAGGCCAGAACCCGGCGCGAGGTGACGTGGTAAAACTGCCATCCAGGCGCGTCGGGAACAAAGCCAAGAAAGACACAGGGAACAGCGCGACGCGAGAGCTTGTCCGCGGACGTGTCGCGGACAAAAGCTCGAGATCCCCAGACCCGAAAACGCGACGCATCGCCAACCTCTCCCGTCCACCGTAGAGTCGGGGAAGTCTCCGGCAAGGAGACACGGGGCCAGAGGTTGAGCTGATGCGCTGCGTACCGGACCGCAAACGGCCACAGAAAGTGGGGAGCAGCCGCATGGGTCAGGGAGGTACGAGCGACCTCCATGACCAAGCCAATGCGGCGCTCAGCGACCCCATTCTGCTGTGGAGAGGCCGGAAGCGTGTACGACTGCTCAATGCCGTGCTCAGCACAGTAGGCTGCCAAGAGGTCGGAGGCAAACTCACCACCTCTGTCAGAGTGCAAGCGCAGGACAGGAAAGTCCGAGTGAAAGCGCTCGCCTAGCTGGAGACGGGCTCGGCTGATCCAGGGGATCAAAACACCAGGGACGTCACCCTTGGCGCGCAAGGGGAAGACCGTGGTGTAGCGCGAGTAGTCGTCAACAACTATCAGGAAGTACCTCTCCTGACCCTGACCACGGACGCGGGCTGGGCCCCACACGTCCATGTGGAGCGTCTGCAGGGGAGCGGTCGTCGGGGGAAAGGAGGAGGAGTGAGGAGCGGCGCGCTGCCGCCCCTCGACACAGGGAATGCAGTCAGGAGCAGGGGAGTCAGGAAGGGGAGGGAGCACCCTGGGAAGACCAGCAACAAGGTCCCGTTTGTGCATGGCCCGCAGGCGCTGCACAGACGGGTGACCAAGGCGGTGGTGCCAGAGGACGGTGTCGTTCGCCAGAGAGCGACACGAGCAGGGGGCGGACAGCTGACCTGACGCTGACGCAGACGCAGCTACCTGAGGGGACTCAGTGGTCAGTGTGTACAGGTCAGACCCCGGCTCTCGAGTGAAAGTAGCTAGGTGGCGGCCCGTCCGAGCACACGTGCAGTGTGTCACGTGCTCGTAGGCAGGGGTGAACTGGTGAACACCCCCGTCCTGGAGCGCACTACCTGCCACCAAGTTCGTGGAGAACGAGGGGAGGTAGAGACCTGAGAGCGTGCCGGACGGAACCGCTGGACACGGAAGGGTGGTGGAGGAGGTCGCAAGGACCGGACCCCCAGAGGGGTCAGCAAGAGAGACAGCAACCGGCCGAGCTAGAGGCTCAAGGACAGTGCGGTCACGAAAGAAAGAGCGAGAAGCACCTGAGTCCAGTGTGAAGGTGTGCAGTGCTGCAGTCGACTCAGTACCAGGGGGCACAGACGCACAAGCACCTAGAGCAGCAGCTGCAGTAGTACCTGTGGAAGCAGACACACTAGCACCTAGAGCAGCAGCGGGGCTGGCCTGAATGCCCGGGTCGGGCGGAACACGCAAGTACTGAGCACCCTCTCCACTAATAGACATCGCATACATGGCAGTGAGAATAGCATCAAAGTCTAGTGCCCAAATATCAACACCCTTCCTGAGCAGCTCAGCCCAGCGCGGCAGCTCACCCCCACCAGGAAACTGGGTGCGCCACGCATCGTTGAGGCGGGCGAAGCAGCGCTCCGTCTGGTGCGGCCCCCCACACGTCTGGCCAGTGCGGTCACCTGTACGAATAACGTACTGGCAGGTGACGCTGCGCCGCGCATACCACTCACGGGCGGCCTGAAGGGTCGGGGCAGGCTGCTGACTCTGACCGCCCCCCGGGCCTCCACGACCACCACCCCCTCCGCCTCCGCCCCGGCCACCTCCACCCCTGCCGCTGCCACGACCACCTCCGCCTCCGCTGCCACCTCCGCCCCTGTCACCACTCCCAACGCCGCTGTCACCTCCACCACTGCCGCCACTAGCCTCTCCAGTCGCACCTCCACCGCCACCACCTCCACCCCCGCCTCCTCCGCCACCACCCCCACTCCTGCCACTCCTGCCCCTGCGTCGTCCGCCTGAAGCAGACGCAGCCCCGACCTTCTCAGCACCAAGGAGGTCGACAGCAGCAGCAGAGGCGACAGAGGGGAGGAGGGGGGAAGGGGAGCACCCCTCGAAGAAGGGGCCGCGGGGGTCGCCACGAGAGGTGCCTACAGCGACGATACTAGCCTCGGCTGCAAGCAGTTCCTTCTCGAGGAGGTCTACGGTGAGCTCAGTGGGGGAGCGAGAGAGGAACTGGTCCCTGACAGGGCGCAGAGAGTCAGGGAGGCGGGTGACAACGTGGTAGAGAGTGATCCAGAGCGGGGGGGGGTTGCTAGCGAGGAACTCGTCAGGCATGGCAGCGCGAAAGCGAGCCTCACTAGTCTTAAGGTGGGTGATGAGGTCTGCGACAGTGTGAAAGGAGGCTAGGTCGGGGAACAGGTAGGGGAGAGTGAGGCGGCCTAGCGTGGCAGAAGCGGGTGAGGAGTAGCGGGCCACTACAGCTGTGTAGAGGTCCTTAGCAGTCTTGCACTGGCCGAAGTGCTCGCGCTCATCTAGCGGCAGGGAGTTGCGAATAGCAAAGCGAGCGTGCGCGTCACGGGTCTGCCACTGTGAGCGCTCAGCTGGGGGGGCAGTAGCGAGTGGGGCGGTCGCATGGCCGAGAGCGTGGTCGTACAGTGTAATATCTTCCTTGGCAGTGAGCTGTAGGAAAAGGTGCAGGTCATCTAGCCAGGTTTCGAATTTGACCGGACGGCCCTCGGCGTCGAAAGCTAGAACAGGAGGACTAGCCATAGCGACAGCGGCAGTAGTAGAAGCAGTAAAGTCACTGAAAAGGCGTGCGCAGGGTCAGCGGGGCCGGTGGGGCCTACGGACTGTAGTGGCGCACAAGCAGCAGTAGCAGGAAGTGTAGTAGTAGGATCTGCAGTGGTGCACAGGCGCAGCAGGCGGCAGCGAGAGCCGGCGCAGCAGGGGCGGGCTCAGCAGCGGTGATACGCGGGCGGCGGCGGGCGCAGCAGCGGCGGTGCGCGGGCGGCGGCGGGCTCAGCAGCAGCGGTGCGCGGGCGGCTGCGGGCTCAGCAGTGGCGGGCCGGGAGCAGGCAGCGCGCGGGCCGTGCGGGCCGTATGTGAGCTGCGCGGGCAGCGTGCGGGCCGGCGGCGGTCAGCGCAAGAGCCGCGCAGGCTCAGCGCGGGCTGCGCGGGCTGCTCGCGGGCTGCGTAAGCGGGTCGCGGGCGGCTCGCGGGGGTTCGCGGGCAGGTCGCGGGCTGCTCGCGGGCAGTTCGCGGGCTGTGCGCTGGCTGCGCAAGCTGGTCGCGGGCTGCGCAGGCGGTTCGCGGGCTGTGCGTGGGCGGTTCGCGGGCTGTGAGCGCGGCGCGCTGTGCGGTTCGCGGGCGGCGTGACGGGGCCGATCGGGGCGCTAAGGGGCGACGCGACGGGGGCCGTGAGAGGCCGCTAGGAAAAAAAATTCGAAGGGGCCGCAGGGCCGCTAGATCGTGCTAGATCGACGGGGCCATCGGGGCCGGAAACAAGCGAAGGTAAGCAGGTAGGTAAGTCGGTGGGCCCTAAGAACAGTCCTAGCGAAGGACCTGCTCTGATACCATGTCAGAAATAACTGAGCAGGAATGGAATGAACTAGCACAGAGTTTGGTACAAGTAGGAAACCCTAACTTTGTGTACCCCCTAAGGTGTAACCCACTACAGCCTAGACAATATAAACATGCAATGTTTGACAGGCGAGACCGAGTTGTTCTCACAAGGCACTCAGACGCTTCTTGGGCAGACGACCAGGCCACTCAGCGGTCGTCTCAGGGTTACACCTTCAGCCTTGGCTCTGGCTCAGTTTCTTGGCGCTCTACACGCTCTTCTTCTGTTCTCGGCTCCAGTTGCGAGGCTGAGATCTACGCTACAGCCATGGCTGCCCAGGAGCTACGCTGGCTGACCTACCTGCTGACCGACCTCGGAGAGCGGCCTCGTTCTCCTCCAGTACTGTACGTCGACAACAAGGCTGCCATTGCCTTGTGTGAGGAGCACAGACTGGAGCACAGAACGAAGCACATCGCCCTGCGGTACTTCCTTGCTCGAGAGCTGCAGCAGCGCGGTCAGCTTTGTATTCGCTACGTGGCCACTGAGGCCAACACTGCTGATGTGTTCACCAAGGCGCTTCAGCCTCGTGACCATCAGCGCTTCTGCACTCTACTAGGCCTTGTGCCTACTGGACCTCACTTGCTTACCTCTTGACTTTGCTTGTACTGTGATCACTATATATATCTATACCTGCATGTTTACTCTTGCTAGGTTGTGATCACTGTATCTCTTGCTCTGTTATAAACCTGCATGTGAACTGGTCTTGTGACCACTAGCTTGTGCTCGGAATTTGTGTGGAATCCTCGAGATCCACCCTGAGCTTGTTGTTGCCTTGCTTTGCCTTGACTGGTCTTGTGACCCCTAGGTCTCCCCCACTTTGCCTATGGGGGTGTGTCAAACATTATATGTTTATATGATTGTAGGCAGTAGTGGGTGATACCTTAGGGGGTACACTGGATTAGGGTTTCCTATTTGTATCCATCCTTCTGTTAGTACAGTCATTCTAGTCTGTTATTTCGACAGACGTCAGCAGCGTCGCCCCAAATCAAATCGAGCGTTCGCTGCTGTTTTTCTCGCGCGTGAAATGTGGAGGGGGGGGAGGGGGGGAGAACGTCAGCAGAATATCTCGCGCGTGAAATGTGGAGGGGGAGGGGGCCGGGGGGGGGGGGGGGGGGGGGGGGGGGGGAGAAACGGGGGTTTCGTGAAACAGAACCTTTGGTCCTCTGTTTCACGTTGTTCTTCTTGTCGTAAGTGCTCATTGTGGCTGTTGTAACTGAAAAACGCCAGCTCACGTTTTTGTTTTTTGTCTTGAAAGTTGTCGTTCGTCTGCTCTGCTTTTGTCCTATATTTCGGTTGTAACTGTCAAATGAAAACGATTTTCAAGTAGAAAACAAAAAAACAGCTGTACAACTGTAATTTGTCAACAAATTGATTATGGACTATGAACTAGAAACAAGAAAAGCAACATTGTTCTATTGGTTGTTTTGTTTCTAGCTCAATGCTTCCAACTGCTTTTTTGTCTAAGTTCACAGCAGCAATTACCTTACCATTGGTCAACATTGTGTCCAATCAAGAAAGGCTCTTCCACTTCTCCCTTCCCAAAGCATTACCTAGCTCTTTCTCCCTTTCTTTTCCATCCTTCTCTTACTCACACCAAACTCAAGATTTCCTTTAGCTTCTTCTATTGTTCTTCTTCACACCAAGCTCAACACATTCAAGACCTTCAAGGTACCTATCTAGTTAATAAGCTATCATTCAACTCTTCTTAATCTACTATTGCCCCACGTTAAGTGAGTTGAGATATTCTTCTATTCTCTTAGTCACGTGCTTGGCTGTTTGGTGAAGATATGAGTTTCTAATCTAGTTTTTTTTACTAAATTTCAACAATTCGATTTCAAACTCTTCCTGCTAGTCTCCACTTCTCATCACCTTTCATGATGTACCCTAGCTTATCTATCTAGAAGAAAGTTGAGCTCAATTCTTGTGTGTATTTATTAACCTCATGTGTTGACTTCTATGTTCCTGCATATACCAACATACAATCCAACACCCTGTTTTTTGTTCCTGAACGTGCTTATCTTATCAATCATCAACAGTTGGGTTACATCAGCATCTTCACTTCAGGCTGCACCGAATTTCAAAGTCTCCATTTGAAGTTTTTGTGGTACGATTTTGAGATTGCTTGTTTGTTAATAATATTGATTTACCCGCTTTTTATTTTTACTTTGTCTTTCAATTTAAGTCTCATGAAAAGTGCTATTGTTCTTCATTCTGTTACTCTTCTCAGCAGGGAAAACAAGAACGGATCCACACCGTCAGCATTGAAATTGTGTCAGATTGTTCAGCATACCAAGGTCAAATTTGATGTTTGACTATGTTCACCAATGTTCTGAATTCATTAAGAACATAGTTGTATCACAACTATTCTGTTCAATATTTCACCTTTTTAATGCTTGCTTCTACTTCTAATTTAAATGTATGTGTTTCTAACATTTGATACATATGTACTATACGTTTTGTGTACTGCCTTACAGCAACATAATCAAGATTCCGCATCATCCCTTCTGAAACTGGGAGTCTACTGAAGTGTTGGCTGTAAGCATTCAAGCCATTTACATTGTTTTTTTTTAATATACAATGTATTGTTATTTCATGGAGCAATTCTCATTTTGAGCAAGTTATTTGGTGGTGTAGCTGGTAAATAAATATATGCTTGTGTATATACTTGTGTATATGCTTCTCTTATGCTTTTGTTTTTGCTGGATATTTTCTCTATTTAACTCGTTTTTTAAACAAGTTTGTCTCCTTTTGTGTTTAAGCTCAGATTGGTGTTGAAACTCTTTGTGGGCGCTTGAATCTTGCTGAACCTGAATATCCAAGGTCCATAATGTTCTGAATTTTTCAACAAAAATATCATTTGTGCTTTTGTGCTTTAATTTCTTAATGTTAATATTGCTGGTACTTTGTGCCTTCTTCTCTGTTTGTTGGTCATACATTTAGCCATTCAAAATATAAATCAGGCATGTTTCATTGCGACTTAATTATAATGGGATTAATTACTATTATGTTTATGCATTGTTCTTTTTAAATTTTAGTACTATCTTGTCAAAATATATACATATATATATCGTGCATCCATTTTGGTTTTTGTGTCAATTCCTTTGTCTCTGTGTTTTTCAGCGTGCGAACTTGGATTGGCGTCGGGGCATTTGAGGGAGCACTTCGTGACATTTGGAGATGGGCACTCCTGCACCTAGACTCTTTACGGGGGCTTCAATTGACGGTGCGTTAAAAAGAAGGTTTGTGTTTCGTAGAAGAAATGTACGTGGGGATGGGGCATGTTTATATCGGTGCTTGTCACTCGCAATAACCAATAATGATGAACTTTGGCGCCCGTTAAAGGACAAAATCGTTCAACATGTACATGCAAATTGGGCAAGATACCAAATGATAGTGTCGATGTGTCATGATGTTCCGCTAGCATCGGCGGATGAATATGTCAATTATATTCAACATCCTTCAGTTTGGGGTTCAGTTTGCGAAATCAAAGCCTTTTGCGAGTTACTGAACATGACTGTTATTATTTGGCTCCATTCCCGTGAATGGGTCCAATACGAAGGAATTGAATTTCTAACGAATAATAATCAAATTCATCTTTGGTTATCAAACAACCACTACACACTTCTCGAGCAATGTGAGAAAGGCGAAATTTGGGGCACCTCATTTCCTTTTGAAACAACCACACAAACTGTACATGATGTGACAAATGACAGAGATAGCTACATTAAACAAAACTTGGTATCACCAGCTACGGTCGTGCCGAGCACTGAACTCGGGTTGGGTGATAAGGAGCGTGACACTCCACGAAGTGCGAAAATGTCATCTTCAGGTATTCACGTTGCCTCATCTGATTCAGTGCCAACTACTGGAACACGCCATGCGCGACCGAGTTGTGTTGACGAAGTGGAAGAAGATGTGACTATTGTAAATATTTCAGATGGAAGGATTGATGCAAATGGAGATATCCATTTTTCGATTCCTAACATTGCACCGATTAGAGACCTTACTGGTATTATTGTAGAACGATCTCGATACACAGTAAGGATGATGGTAAAAGGAGGAAAAATACGCGTTGGCGGGTTCCTTACAGATCGTCATGCCGCTTGGGCACGTCAATACGCTGTCTTAAAGTATAAAGGATTGAATACGAAAGAGAAGCTTCCGTTCGACCGACGATATTTCATCGATAACGAAAGACTTGTGCGCGTCCCATTTTTTGACTCGATGTTTAAGATCGACGATAATACCGCATCTACGCAAAATTCGAAGAAGACGTATACAGGCGTTTACCAAGGTTGTGAGAAGTTTGGATTTCGAATAATGGTGCGCGGTAAACCTTATATGTACGAAAAATGGGATTCAGAAGAATCTGCGGCACGTGCAAGACAATACTTGTTGCATCTAATTTTCGGCCCCGAATGCAGGAAGAACTTATCATTTAATGTGGACGAGTATTACAACGACGGCGCGTTGATTCACAATGATGATTTGGATGCATTGTTTGCTGATGTTGAAGAGCGCTTCAACGAAGAACACACGCATTCGCAAAGCGTGGAGCAAGCTAAAGGTCGATTTGAAGAAGCTTCCAAGGAAGGTCCAATATTCGGGTGCGACAGTTGCGACAAGTTAATGTTCAGGCGCCAATTGTCCAAATTGGAAAGTTCAGACTTTCCACAATTGAAAAACGTTTGCAATGGTTGCAAAAATGACATTGCAAACAACAAAATTCCAATTCTTTCACGAATGGCAGGTGTGTCAAACATTGTATGTTTATATTGTGTAGGCTATAGTGGGTTTAGCCTTAGAGGGTACACAAACTTAGGGTTTCATACTTGTACCCACCTTCCTGCTAGTTCATCCATTCTCGTTCTATTCTAGATTCTGACATGGTATCAGAAGCCTAGGTTGCTACCTAGGACCGCTTTCTACAATGGGCCCACTATTCCGCTAGGCGCGCCCTCGTGCGCCCTACCAATACGTGCGCCCTCGTGCGCTCTACCTTACGTGCGCCCTCGTGCGCCTTTCTCTGCTAGTGCGCCTTCGTGCGCCCTCGTGCGCCCTCGTGCGCCCTCGTGCGCCCTCGTGCGCCCTCGTGCGCCCTCGTACGCCCTCGTGCGCCCTCGTGCGCTCTCGAGCTGCCCCTGCAGGTCCGTCAGGCCCCCGAGCCGCCGCTGCAGGCCCGTCAGGCCCGAGAGCCGCCCCTGCACACCCGTCAGGCCCGCGCGCAGCCTCTGCACGACCGCGCGCCGCCCCTGCAGGCTCTCGCCGCCCGCCGCGTCGCCCTGCCCGTGGCGTCGCCGCCTCCCCGCGGCGTCGTTGCCTGCCCGCGACGTAGCCCCTGTCCGCGGCGTCGTCGCCTGCCCGCGGCGTCGTCGCCTGCCCGCGGCGTCGCCGCCTACCCGCGGCGTCGTCGTCGCCCTACTCGCGGCGTCGCCACCTGCCCGCGGAGTCGTCGCCTGCCCGCGGCGTCGCCGCCTGCCCGCGGCGTCGTCGCCTGCTCGCGGCGTCGTCGCCTGCCCGCGGCGTCGTCGCCTGCCCGCGGCGTCGTCGCCTGCCCGCGGCGTCGTCGCCTGCCCGCGGCGTCGTCGCCTGCCCGCGGCGTCGTCCCCTGCCCGCGGCGTCGGCGCCTGCCCGCGGCGTCGTCGCCTACCCGCGGCGTCGCCACCTGCTAGCGGCGTCGCCCTACTCGCGGCGTCGCCACCTGCCCGCCGCGTCGCCCTGCCCGCGGCGTCGCCACCTGCCCGCCGCGTCGCCCTGACCTAATCCGCCTCTCGCCCCTGGAGCAGCCGCCACTGCAGCAGCAGCCCCTGGAGCAGCCGCCACTGCAGCAGCAGCCCCTGGAGCCGCCCGCCACTGCAGCAGCAGCCCCTGGAGCCGCTCGCCACTGCAGCAGCCGCCCCTGGAGCCGCCCGTCACTGCAGCAGCCCCCTCTGGAGCAGCACGCACCTGCAGCAGCCGCCCCTGGAACAGCCCGCACCTGCAGCAGCCGCCCCTGGAGCAGCCCGCACCTGCAGCAGCCGCCCCTGGCACCTGGAGCAGCTGCCGTCGCGGCCCAGCCTCGCCCTGCCGCAGCTGCCGCGGAGCTCCCTGCTGCGGCCCGGCCCAGCCCTGCAGTTGTAGCAACCCCACTGTCGCCACCGTCTTACGCCTGCCGCGCCGACCACTGGTGAGCATTGCCCAGTACTGCTGCAACTGCCTTTTCTACTCCCACTGCCACTGCTCCTGCTGTTACTACTGTTACTGCCGCTACTGCTACTACTGCTGCTCCTGACGTGGCCAGATGCAGCTCCAGGGCTGTGCGCGTGAGTCCCCCACGCCCCAGCAGCTTCGTGCGCGTGAGTGGTACGCTAGTCGGGGCTGTCAGGGTGGCCGTAGTGGTAGTCGCTCTGGAGTGGGTCGGTCGGGAGCTTCTGGTAGTGGACAGGTGCAGCAGCCGTGTCCTCCTTCGCCCCAGCTGCTTCGTGCGCGTGAGTGGTACGCTAGTTTGGGCTGTCGGAGTGGCCGTAGTGGTAGTCGCTCTGGAGTGCATCGGTCGGGAGCTTCTGGTAGTGGACAGGTGCAGCAGCCGTGTCCTCCTTCGCCCCAGCTGCTTCGTGCGCGTGAGTGGTACGCTAGTTTGGGCTGTCGGAGTGACCGTAGTGGTAGTCGCTCTGGAGTGCATCGGTCGGGAGCTTCTGGTAGTGGACAGGTGCAGCAGCCGTGTCCTCCTTCGCCCCAGCTGCTTCGTGCGCGTGAGTGGTACGCTAGTTTGGGCTGTCGGAGTGGCCGTAGTGGTAGTCGCTCTGGAGTGCATCGGTCGGGAGCTTCTGGTAGTGGACAGGTGCAGCAGCCGTGTCCTCCTTCGCCCCAGCTGCTTCGTGCGCGTGAGTGGTACGCTAGTTTGGGCTGTCGGAGTGACCGTAGTGGTAGTCGCTCTGGAGTGCATCGGTCGGGAGCTTCTGGTAGTGGACAGGTGCAGCTGCCGTGTCCTCCTTCGCCCCAGCTGCTTCGTGCGCGTGAGTGGTACGCTAGTTTGGGCTGTCGGAGTGGCCGTAGTGGTAGTCGCTCTGGAGTGCATCGTTCGGGAGCTTCTGGTAGTGGACAGGTGCAGCTGCCGTGTCCTGTCAGTGAGGCTGCCGCTCTAGGTGCTAGTACGTCTATTGCCCTAGGTGCTGGTGAGGCTGCTACTCTAGGTCCTAGTGAGTCTGCGCCCCCTGGTACTGAGTCGACTGAGGCCCTGCACACCTTCACCCTGGACTCAGGTGCTTCTCGCTGTTTCTTTCGTGACCGCACTGCCCTTGAGCCGCTTGCTCGGCCAGTTGCTGTCTCCCTCGCTGACCCCTCTGGGGGTCCGGTCATTGCGACCTCCTCCACTGTTCTTCCCTGTCCTGCGGTCCCGTCGGGCACACTGTCAGGTCTCCACCTCCCCTCGTTCTCTACGAACTTGGTGGCGGGTTGTGCGCTCCAGGATGCGGGTGTTCACCAGTTCACCCCTGCCTACGAGCGCGTGACACACTGCACGTGTGCTCGGACGGGCCGTCACCTGGCTACCTTCACTCGGCAGCCGGGGTCGGACCTGTACACACTGACCACTGAGTCCCCTCAGGTAGCTGCGTCCGCGTCTGCGTCAGGTCAGCTGTCGGCCCCCTGCTCGTGTCGCTCTCTCGCGCACGACACCGTTCTCTGGCACCACCGACTTGGCCACCCGTCTGTGCAGCGCCTTCGTGCCATGCACAAACGGCAGCTTGTCTCTGGTCTTCCCAGGGTGCTCCCTCCCCTCCCACCCTCGCCTGCTCCTCCCTGTCTTCCCTGTGTCGAGGGGCGGCAGCGCGCCGCTCCTCACTCCTCCTCCTTTCCCCCGACGACTGCTCCCCTGCAGACGCTCCACGTGGACGTGTGGGGCCCAGCCCGCGTCCGTGGACAGGGTCAGGAGAGGTACTTCCTGATTGTTGTTGACGACTACTCTCGCTACACCACGGTCTTCCCCTTGCGCACCAAGGGTGAGGTCCCTGATGTCTTGATCCCTTGGATCAGCAGAGCTCGTCTCCAGCTCAGCGAGCGTTTCCGCTCGGACTTTCCTGTCCTGCGTTTGCACTCTGACAGAGGTGGTGAGTTCACCTCCGACCTTCTGGCAGCCTACTGTGCCGAGCACGGCATTGAGCAGTCGTTCACGCTTCCGGCCTCTCCACAGCAGAATGGGGTTGCTGAGCGCCGCATTGGCTTGGTCATGGAGGTCGCTCGTACCTCCCTGATCCATGCGGCTGCTCCCCACTTTCTGTGGCCGTTTGCGGTCCGATACGCTGCGCATCAACTCAACCTCTGGCCCCGTGTCTCCTTGCCGGAGACTTCCCCGACACTGCGTTGGACGGGAGAGGTTGGCGATGCGTCGCGTTTCCGGGTCTAGGGATCCCGAGCTTTTGTTCGCGACACGTCCGCGGACAAGCTCTCCCGTCGCGCTGTTCCTTGTGTCTTCCTTGGCTTTGTCCCGGACGCCCCTGGTTGGCAGTTTTACCACGTCACCTCGCGCCGGGTTCTGCCCTCTCAGGACGTCACTTTTGACGAGTCCGTCCCCTACTACCGCCTCTTCCCCTACCGCACTGCCCCGCTCCCTCCCCCGCCTCTCTTCCTCGCGCCAGGTGCTGCTGTGGTAGACCCCCTCCCCCCTCAGGGTGCCGCTCCCTCAGGTGTGTCCCAGGTAGACCCGGTTGAGCCTGTCGAGGTCGCTGTCGACTCTCGTCCTGCTAGGGGTGCTGCGCCTGCGAGTGAGGAGCCTGGCGGTGCTGAGTCTGGGGGTGCGGAGCCTGGGGGTGCTGAGCCTGGGGGTACTGAGCCTGGGGGTGCGGAGCCTGGGGGTGCAGACCTTGGAGGTGCGGAGCCTGGGGGTGCTGAGCCTGGAGGTGCTGAGTCTGGGGGTGCTGAGCCTGCGAGTGCCACACCTGGAGGAGCCCTCTCCTCGCAGCAGCTGCAGGAGAGGTACCTACAGTACTGCGGCCTCCGGAGAGGTGCTGCTGGAGCGGGTACCAGTGCTTCCCCTCCTACCCGGGAGCTCCCCTCCCTTCAGCAGATCCGAGAGTGGTACACACGGCGCTGCAGCCTTCGGAGTGGCGCTCCTGGTGCTGCGGACCCTGGAGTTGGAGCTGCTGCTGGTGCTGAGGACCCGGGCGGTGGAGCTGCTGCTGGTGCGGAGGACCCGGCCGGTGGAGCTGCTGCTGGTGCTACGGACCCTGGAGTTGGAGCTACTGCTGGTGCTGAGGACCCGAGCGGTGGAGCTGCTGCTGGTGCTGAGGACCCGAGCGGTGGAGCTGCTGCTGGCGCTGAGGACCCGAGTGGTGGAGCTGCTGCTGGTGCTGAGGACCCGGGCAATGAAGCTGCTGCTGGTGCTGAGGACCCGGGCGGTGGAGCTACTGCTGGTGCTGAGGACCCTGGCGCTGGTGTCTCTGCTGGTTCTAGAGACGCTGCGCGGCCGCGACCGTACTTCGTACCACTCCTTCAGCAGGTTCTTGGTCAGGCTCCTCCTCCTTGTCCTGCTCCCTCCTTAGAGTGTCCTCCGCCTGTCCAGTCGCAGTCCCAGTTACCGCCTGCCTCGCCTCTCCCTGGTCCCTCTCCTTACACTGGTCCCACAGGAGGTCTTACAGAGCGTCGTGAGCCTGAGTCTCGTCCTGCGTCGCCTGTTCGTACTGCTCGCACTGGTCGTCGTGTCCCACGTGAGCATCCTCCTCCTGTCCCTGGCACTCACTACATGACCCTGCGTCCCTCCACTGCTCCTCAGCGTGTCCCTCTGCCGTCTCCTCCTGCGTCCTCTCTACCTACTCTTCCTGACCCGGAGTCTGACTCCCGTCGTGCTGCCAGTCCCACTGTCACGCGTCTCCTCGCCACTGTTGTCACTGACCCTACCTTTGAGTCCTCTGCTGCGTCTGCTCTGGTCGCTGAGTTGGTTGACTTTGCTGCCCGGTGTCGTCTAGACTACGCCACTAGCCTTGTTGCTGAGTCTGAGTCTGTCTGTCCTCCGTTCGTCGGGGGTGAGTGTGCTCTTGGCACGGACGTCCTTGAGGACAGACAGGAGGAGTTCCAGTGCTTTGCTGCTGCTTTGCCCCATCTCGTGTCCATGCTAGTTGCCCCCGAGGGAGACCCGGATGCACCAGACATCCCGACCCCGCGCTCTTACGCAGAGGCGATAGAGGGTCCCTACTCCTCTCAGTGGCAGACAGCTATGGACGCAGAGATGGCTTCCTGGAAGTCCACAGGCACCTACATCGACGAGGTTCCCCCACCTGGGGCGAACATCGTCAGTGGCATGTGGATTTTCAGGGTGAAGCGGCCGCCGGGTTCTCCTCCTGTCTTCAAGGCGCGCTACGTTGCTCGAGGCTTCAGTCAGCGAGAGGGAGTTGACTTATTCCAGACCTTCTCCCCCACCCCGAAGATGACTACTCTTCGGATGCTGCTGCACATAGCCGCTCAGCGCGACTACGAGCTTCACTCACTTGACTTCAGCACAGCTTTCTTGCAGGGCAGCCTGCACGAGGAGATCTGGCTGCGCCGCCCTCCTGGCTTCACTGGGTCGGTTCCTCCTGGCACCCAGTGGAGGCTCCAGCGACCGGTCTACGGTCTCCGCCAGGCGCCGCGTGAGTGGCACGACACATTGAGGACTACACTTGCGGCTCTTGGGTTCGCTCCTTCTACTGCTGACCCGTCGCTGTTTCTACGCACCGACACCTCGCTGCCGCCGTTCTACATCCTCGTGTACGTCGACGACTTGGTCTTTGCCACTGCTGACACTGCGGCACTCGCCCACATGAAGTCGGAGCTGCAGAAGAGACACACGTGCACAGACCTGGGTGAACTGACAAGCTATCTTGGCTTGCGGATCACCCGGGACAGAGCACGGCGCACCATTACCTTGACTCAGTCACACATGGTGCAGCAGATCCTTCAGCGCTTCCGCTTCACGTACTCCTCGCCACAGTCCACTCCTCTGCCTACAGGTCACTCGCTCTCAGCTCTGCCTTCGGATGAGTCCGTAGAGCCGAGTGGCCCGTATCCAGAGCTTGTGGGCTGCCTCATGTACCTGATGACCTGCACTCGACCTGACCTTGCATACCCTCTTAGCATCCTTGCACGCTATGTCGCTCCTGGCCGTCATAGGAAGGAGCACATGGATGCTGCTAAGAGGGTGTTGCGCTACTTGTGCAGTACGTCGGGCATGGGGCTAGTGCTTGGAGGGCGAGACCGAGTTGTACTCACTGGTCACTCAGACGCTTCTTGGGCGGACGACCAGGCTACTCAGCGGTCGTCTCAGGGTTACACCTTCAGCCTTGGCTCCGGCTCAGTTTCTTGGCGTTCCACACGCTCTTCTTCTGTTCTCAGCTCCAGTTGTGAGGCTGAGATCTACGCCACAGCCATGGCGGCCCAGGAGCTACGCTGGCTGACCTACCTGCTGACCGACTTGGGAGAGCGGCCTCGTTCTCCTCCAGTGCTGTACGTCGACAACAAAGCTGCCATTGCCTTGTGTGAGGAGCACAGACTGGAGCACAGAACGAAGCACATCGCCCTGCGGTACTTCCTTGCTCGAGAGCTGCAGCAGCGCGGTCAGCTTTGTCTGCGTTACGTGGCCACTGAGGCCAACACTGTTGATGTGTTCACCAAGGCGCTTCAGCCTTGTGACCATCAGCGCTTCTGTACTCTTCTAGGCCTTGTGCCTGCTGGACCTCACTTGCTTACTTCTTGACTCTGTTTGTACTGTGATCTCTATATATATACCTGCATGCTTACACTTGCTAGGTTGCGATCACTGTATCTCTTGCTATATTATCAAACTGCATGTGAACTGGTCTTGTGACCGCTTGCTTGTGCTCGGAATTTGTGTGGTATCCTTGAGATCCACCCTGAGCCTGTTTTGCTTTGCTTTGCTTTGACTGGTCTTGTGACCCTCTGGTTGTCACCCACTTTGCCTATGGGGGTGTTTGTATGTTTATATTGTGTAGGCTATAGTGGGTTTAGCCTTAGAGGGTACACAAACTTAGGGTTTCATACTTGTACCCACCTTCCTGCTAGTTCATCCATTCTCGTTCTATTCTAGATTCTGACAAGGTGCTTTGTTGCCGAAACGTCACGACGATCTTTCAGGATTGTCAAATTTGGAGGAGCGGTTAATTTCACCACGTATTGTGTTTTCAAGCATTACACAAAGTCACGTGGGAAAACAATACAAGATACGAGGTGGGATAGTGAATGTTCCTGTTAAAGTTGTTGACATGGTGACTGCATTACCTCGTTTACCACAAGAAGCGCATTCAGTGCGCGTTCGTTTCAAACGCAAATTGTGTAATACACATAACGTATTTGACGACAACGTGAGGCCCGCCAAGATTTTGCGCGCCCTTTCTTGAAAAGAAAGATCTTTTCAAACATCATGGAATCACGCTGGATGAGGAAAGGATGTCAGAATTGCAACAAGAGATTCTTGATAGGGAACTTCACGACGAGTTTTTATCACAAGATCAAGCCACAGATGACGGACAATCTCGTGAGAGAGATTTGGGTTTATCGGATGAGGAGGTGGAACTAGACATCGACGAAACTTACCTTAACGTTGGCATATTGGATACGATACTTTGCAACGAGCCGCTTTATCAAAATCTGGAGCAATTCGTAGTGGAGATGGCACCTGGCGAAGGATCGAGACCGATGCCCATACTCATGGACAAATTTGTCGAAGAATTAGCATTTCCAACATTATTTTGTGGAGAAGCTCGCTTAACTGGCGTTGACACATCATCATTAAATTATCGTGAAATTGCCAAGTGGGAGCTACTCAACCAAGATGCACGCTTCTCTTCGTGCCCATCAAATATATTCTTCAAAATGTTTAAGTTGGAATTGCTTCAAATGGACAATGTAATTGGTACTCGCGTGCGAAAGGAGATGATTGAGCACGTTGGTCAGTATTCGGCAAAAGATATGCTGAACAATGACGTACGAAGATCGTTGCAGAAAAAAGATGCATTGTTCAACGAATTCAAGAGTCTCCGTGTATCGCCGCAGTACTTGGAAGATTGCAGACGCGACATATTCGCAATGATCAGACAATTGGGTCCGCCAACATTCTTTCTGACTATCTCCATGGCGGATACAAAATGGGTCGACTTGCACGTCATTTTGCTAAAGCACAACAGAAATACAGGAAACCTTGCTAAACTCTCAAACACTAATATAAATCCTCCCCTAGATTTTGAAACCGTAGCTTTACTTGTGCGTACATTCCCAGTGGTATGCGCACGATACTATGTCGAACGGAAGAATGCATTGTTTCGAGAGATCTTGACGAGAAAAACTGGCATTCTCGGAACAGTCGTTGATTATTTTGTCCTCGACGAATTCCAGCATCGAGGTGCTCCCCATTCTCATTGTCTTATATGGAGTGAGTTCTTGGCATGTGACGCAACAATTCCTTTGGAGAGGATTCTTGAATTTGCTGATAAGCACATTTCGTGTCATGCGCAAGACCTCACAGAAGATTCACAAACGGAAGATCTTTTGAGAGTGCAAACGCACAGTCACACTAGAACGTGCCGATTAAACAAGGGCGCCAGGATACGAAAGTGTCGTTTTGGTATACCAAAGTATCCACTTCCCCATACGTTGGTGTTAATGCCTTCTGACAAAAACTTCTCGGAAGCAGATCTAGAACGTCATAGGTCAAATAAAGCGACTGTGGATCAATTTCTTAATACGCTCGGAAAACATCATTTGGTCGAAACGTCTAACTTGACGTTTTCCACATTCTTGGATACGGTTCGTCTAACATACGATGAGTATATAAATTGTCTTCGAATAGGTTTGAAAAAACGAACACTATTTCATGCAAGAGAAGTGAGAGACTGTTACGTCAATAATTTCAACAAGACAATTCTGACAGTTTGGCGTGGAAACATGGATATTCAATTATGTATTGACCCATATAGTGTAGCAACGTATATAGCTGCTTACATGACAAAATCGGGTAAAGGAATGAGTAGAATTATAGAAAATGCGAAAAAGTTTGCGGCGATACAAGGCAAAGGTGTTCTACACGTTCTTCGCGATCTTGGAAACTATATATTGAATACGCAGGAAATTAGCGCCCAAGAGGCGATATATCTAATTCTTAGTCTTCCGTACAAAAAATCTACACGTGCCGTAGAATTCATCAATACCAATCACCCTCGTCAACGGTTGTTGTTGTTGAAGCCCAAGGCGGAGTTAGAACGCTTGGATCCCCAATCGACAGATATATTCAAGCCATATGCCTTGTTGGATCGATATCTAAATCGTCCAACCATTATGGAGGCTGTATGTCTTGCTGATTTTGCAGCACAATATGAAGAAAGCTCCAGACACGACCTCATAGGACCGGATCTTTCAGCGAAGAAACGCTTTTATCGCAGAAGATCGAACAGGAAGATCATTCGTTATGTAAATTATCACAGCGATATCGACGAAGCGAATTTTATGCGAGAACAGACTTTGTTGTTTGTTCCTTTTCGTCAAGAAGTTTACGACCCTATCGAAGTCGCACGGATATTTGGAGCAAATGAAGAACTTATCATTTCTAAGAGGAATGAATATTCTATCAGCGGCGATTCATGGATGCGCGCATTTGAACACGCATTGCATGAGGAGGACAATAATGATGATCTGGATAATAATACGTCTCAATGTGGTGCAGATGTGGATATTGGTGTGGAGCTAGGCTTTCACGATTCCGGTCGTTCGATTGATACGTTTCGTTCAGTTGTTACGACTGACAGCGAATATTTGCAAATGGAACGCATGTTAAACGCCGAGCAACGTGCAATTGCCGACCACATTTTTCGAGGCGTGCGTCGAGGTTTCGAAAATGGACCTCTTTGCATACTCGTGAGTGGTGGTGCCGGCGTTGGCAAATCCGTATTGATTAAGACTGTTCATGATCGATTATTGCGGATATTTCATGCGCAGATTCACACGGACTTCAGTACCATTAAGGTGTTAAAGATCGCACCTTCAGGTGTTGCTGCTTTTCAGATCAAGGGTTATACGATACATAATGCCCTAATGATTCCCGTCGTTCAAAATCGACGAATCAAGAAGTTGACATCGGATAAGATAAATACCTTGCGAGCACGACTCGGTGACGTAAAAGTTGTCATTGTTGATGAAATATCAATGGTGGGCAAAAATACGTTTGAATGGATCGATTTCAGACTTCGCGAGCTGACGAACAACGCGAACTTGGCTTTCGGAGGTTTGCATATGATTTTTGTCGGTGATTTTTTCCAACTTCCTCCGGTGCGCGATATCCATTGTTTCGGAGACCATTCGACATCAGCCATAAATCAATCGCAGTTATGGGAACGCGTACGACTAGTGGAACTCCCGACGATAATGCGTCAGCGCGATGAGGCTAGATTTGCCGAGTTGTTAAATCGATTATGTGAAGGAAAACAAACTCGCTCGGACGTTCAACTGTTATAAGAGCGTCAGATGGATACTCACTTACCAGGAATAGAGCTCCAACATCTGTGTTGCACGAATAAAGCCATTGATTTGTTTAATCATGAAGTGTATTCCTCCCCTTTGGAAGAAAAACATGCGATCCCAGCATTAGATTGTGCATTGTTTGGGAAGGATCAATCTAGAAAAAACAAGCCGATCACACCTCATGGTTTTGCAACGACGACCTCACATGGATTGTTACCTCTTCTGGAGCTATTTACTACTTCGCGTGTCCATATGTCATGTAATGTAGATACGTCCGATGGCCTTGCTAACGGCACTCCTGGCATTGTTGTTCATTTTACACAAAATGACCAACGTGTGGTGGAGATCATATGGGTTCAATTTGACGACGATGCAGTCGGGCGCAACATTCGTAAAAAATCTGAATCGTTGATCTCCAAACTTGTTGGAGTCAAACAAACTTGGACACCTATACAACGTATTGAGAAATCATTTTCTGTCAACTCTCGATACGATATGATATCTCGAATGCAGTTTCCTTTACGGCCAAGTAATGCGATTAGTTTCCGTCGAAGTCAAGGTGCTACTTTCGATAGTGGAGTTGTGCATTTTGAAAAGAAAGTATTTCCTCAAGGCGCCTACGTTGCTCTAAGTCGCTTTCGCAGTCCCAATCGGTTATTCTTAACGAATTTTTCGGAAGCCTGCATAAGAACCGATTCCCGCGTTGTAAAAGAAATGTGTCGCTTACGGGATCGACCTCTTGTTCTGGATCCACCATCAGTTGAAGTGATCTCAAAACAATCTTCATGTGTGAAGTTCGTATTTCAAAATGTACGAAGTTATCGGGGCCATTACAAGGACGTGGATATTAACAGTCTGCATGATTTTGATTTCGTGGTTCTATTTGAGACACATTTGAGCTCAAATGATATATTACCGAGCGAAACATATGATTTCTTTAAGGTTTTCCGTGCGGATTGCAAATCTGGCGGAATTGTACTATATCATCGAATTCCGATCAGATTGATGCAGTATCAAGAAAAGTCTAAAGTTGAACTTTTGACTTTCGGTATCGATATCAAAGTCAAAAGTTTGATTATTACTTGCTGTTATCGCAACCCGACCAATCAGCATAATCAAAACATCATGTTTGATATGATATTATCCATTATTATTAAACATTCTCATGATAACATGATGTTCATTGGTGATTTCAATCTCGAGTTCAATGCGAATCCACAACGTCGGTATGATAATTTCTTCAGACGTCATGGTTTCACTCAGTTCGTTATCGAGCCAACTACGGTGAATAATACACTTATTGATCATGTGTGGGCAAATTGTTTCAAAACGCATATCAAAGTCCATGTAGGCGAGACTTACTTTTCTGACCACTTCCCTGTTTATGTCGTCATTGATTGATATACCTCCAGAGTTGCAATACATCTCCAAAGTTTCGTATCGTACAAATATCAACATCTCCAAAATTATTGTGTTGCATTTCAAATTCCATGTGGTTTTGAAAGCAGGGCCATTGCCACCTCCTCACTGTTAAACTGTATTATGCTTGTAGGCTGTAGTGGGGTAGCCAATATGGGGTACAACCCCAACTAGGGTTTCATATTTGTACCCAAACTTCTGCTAGTTCAATCATTCTTGCCTAGCTATTCTGAAATGGTATTCAGAGCAGGAGGTCCCTAGGACCTACCGACCGTTTTTTTTTTTAAGGGCCCACCACCGCTCGCATGCGGTTACCACGCTACCCCGTGCCCTAGCCTCGTAGCGCCCTCGTGCGCCCTCGTTAGCGCCCTCGCGCGCCCCTCGTTAGCGCCCTCGCGCGCACCCTCGTTAGCGCCCTCGCGCGCCCCTCGTTAGCGCCCTCGCGCGCCCCTTGCTAGCGCCCTCGCGCGCCCCTCACTAGCGCCCTCGCGCGCCCCACGCAGCCCGCCCGCCCGCTCGCTGCCCGCTTCGCGGCCCGCCCGCCACGCAGCCCGCCCGCCCGCTCGCTGCCCGCTTCGCGGCCCGCCCGCTTCGCAGCCCGCTCGCTCGCTGCCCGCTCCGCGGCCCGCCCGCTTCGCAGCCCGCTCGCCCGCTCGCTGCCCGCTTCGCGGCCCGCCCGCCCGCTCGCTGCCCGCTTCGCGGCCCGCCCGCTTCGCAGCCCGCTCGCTCGCTGCCCGCTTCGCGGCCCGCCCGCTTCGCAGCCCGCCCGCCCGCTCGCTGCCCGCTTCGCGGCCCGCCCGCCTCGCAGCCCGCTCGCCCCGCTGCCCGCTTCGCGGCCCGCCCACTTCGCAGCCCGCCCGCCCGCTCGCTGCCCGCTTCGCGGCCCGCCCGCTTCGCAGCCCGCTCGCCCCGCTGCCCGCTTCGCAGCCCGCCCGCCCGCTCGCTGCCCGCTTCGCGGCCCGCCCGCTTCGCTGCCCGCTCGCAGCGCCGCCCGCCCGCCCGCTACCTGCTTCGCAGCGCCGCCCGCTGCCTCACTGCCCGCTTGCTGCGTCCCCTCTGCTGCTGCCGCTGCTCTGCTGTGCCCTCACGCCTGAGCTATGGCCTCTATTCGCGTTCTTTCCTTCGATGCTGAGGGCCGTCCCGTGCAGTTCACTTCCTGGCTCGACGACCTGCAGTTGTATCTTATGAGCAATAGCACGGACCACATCTCCCTCTATGACTACGCGTCTGGTGCTGCCGCTGCTCCTGCTGCCACAGCCGAGCTTAGTGTTCGTTCCCACTGGCAGACTCGTGACGCAGCTGCTCGCCTAGCCATTCGTAGTCACCTGCCGCTAGCTGAGCTCGAGCATTTTGGCGACTGCAAATCCGCTAAGGCCCTGTACGATGCTGTCGTTGCTCGCTACTCCTCGCCTGCCACAGCCGAGCTTAGCCGCCTCATGCTGCCGTACCTGTTCCCCGATCTGTCCACCTTTACTACAGTCGCCGATCTTATCACCCACCTTCGCACTAGTGATGCTCGCCTGCGTGCCGCCCTTCCCACCGAGTTCTGCGCTAAGAACCCCCCTCCACTGTACTGGACACTCCACTTCATAGTCACCCGTCTCCCTGACACCCTCCGCTCAGTTCGAGACCACTTCCTTGCTCGCTGTCCCACTGAGCTCACAGTCGCCCTCCTAGAGGAGCAGCTGCTCGCGGCCGAAAAGAGCATTGTAGCTGTTGGTGCTGCTCGTGGCGCTCCTCGCACCCCCATCTTTGAGGGGTGTTCTCCCTCTCCCCTCGCTCCCTCCTACGCTGCTGCTGCTGCTGTTGACTTCCTTGGTGCTGAGTCTGTTGGCGCTGCTTCTGCTCCTGGTGGGAGGCGCCGCACCGGCAAGGGCAAGGGGGGCAAGGGTGGTGGTGGTGGCGCTGGGGGGGGAGGAGGTGGGGGAGGTGGGGGGGGAGGCGGTGCTGGAGGGAGCGGTGGCGGGAGCGCTGGTGGGAGTGGGGTCGGTGGTGGAGGCGGGGGCGGCGGCGGAAGCAGTGGCAGTAGTGGCGGCGGCGGCGGTGGCGGCGGTGGCGGTGGTGGCGGTGGTGGCGGTGGCGGTCGGAGCGGTGGTAGTGGTGGCGGCGGCGGTCGGAGTGGAGGCACTGGCTCGGGCCAGAGCTCCCAGCAGCAGCAGCGTCCCCAGACGACCCAGCAGCTTCGTGAGTGGCTTGCTCAGCGTGGGACGTCGGGGGCCAGTGGCCGCTGTTCTTATGTCATTCGCACAGGTGACCGCAAGGGACAGACGTGTGGGAGGTTCCACACCCCGTACCGCTGCTTCTCCCGCCTTGACGACGCTTGGCGTGAGGAGATGGGCGCGGATGTTGAGCGCCCCCGCTGGGCTGAGCTCATGAGGGCTGGTGTTGATGTCTTTGCTCTTGACTATGATGCTATCATTGCTGCCATGTATGCATTGACTGTTAGTGCCGAGGGAGACTGTTACTTGTGTGTGCCGCCTGACCCAGGTATAGAGCCCGCTGCCCTGGGTACTAGTGAGTCTGCTCTCTCTGGTATGGTGCCCCCTGTACTTGCTCCCCCCAGTGCTGTCCTGGCTGGTTTCGAGTCTGCTCTCTCAGGTACAGCACCCACAGAGACTGCTCTCTCAGGTACCGCACCGGCTGAGGCCTGTCACACCTTCACCCTTGACTCAGGTGCTTCCCGTTGCTTCTTTCGTGACAGTACTGAGCTCACACCGCTTCCTGCACCGGTCCCAGTCTCCTTGGCTGACCCCTCTGGGGGCCCAGTCCTTGCCCAGTCCACCACTGTCCTCCCTTGTCCGGCGGTTCCGTCTGGCTCGTTGTCGGGTTTCCACCTCCCCTCGTTCTCGACGAACCTGGTGAGCAACGCTGTCCTCCAGGATCAGTGGGTTGACACCTTTACCCCTGGCGGACAGCGTGTGGCGATCTGCACGTGCTCCAGGACCGGCCGTCACCTGGCTACGTTTACCCGTCGGCCGGGGTCGAGTCTCTACACACTGACCACTGCGTCTCCTCAGGTCGCTGCTGTCGGTCTGGTGTCTGCGTCAGGTCTGGTAGCCCACGCCTGTGAGTGTCGTTCCCTGTCGCACCAGACTCTTCTCTGGCACCACCGCCTGGGTCACCCCTCCTTGCCACGCCTTCGTGGCATGCACCGTCGCCACCTTGTGTCTGGTCTTCCCAGGTCCCTCCCTCCCCTCCCTGCCTCGCCTGCGCCGCCTTGCCTTCCTTGCGTCGAGGGGCGGCAGCGCGCCGCTCCTCACTCCTCCTCGTTCCCCCCGACAGAGGCTCCTCTGGAGACCCTCCACCTGGACGTGTGGGGCCCAGCCCGCGTTCGTGGTCAGGGCGGTGAGCGGTACTTTTTGCTGGTTGTCGACGACTACTCGCGTTACACCACGGTCTTCCCCTTGCGCACCAAGGGTGAGGTCCCTGCTGTTCTGATCCCTTGGATCCGCACGGTTCGTCTCCAGCTCCGCCGCCGTTTCCGGACGGATCTTCCTGTCCTGAGTCTGCACTCTGACAGAGGTGGTGAGTTTTCCTCCGATCTCTTGAGGACCTTCTGTCAGGCGGAGGGCATCGAGCAGACCTTCACGCTTCCGGACTCCCCACAGCAGAATGGGGTTGCTGAGCGCCGCATTGGCCTGGTCATGGAGGTCGCTCGTACCTCCTTGGTCCACGCGGCGGCTCCCCATTTTCTGTGGCCGTTTGCTGTCCGGTACGCCGCGCATCAGCTCAACCTCTGGCCCCGTGTCTCCTTGCCGGAGACCTCGCCCACACTGCGTTGGACGGGGGAGGTTGGCGATGCGTCGCGCTTCCGGGTGTGGGGTGCTCGTGCCCTTGTCCGCGATACGTCCGCGGACAAGCTCTCCTCCCGCACGCTTCCCTGTGTCTTCCTTGGCTTTGTCCCTGACGCGCCTGGCTGGCAGTTTTACCACCCCACCTCGCGCCGGGTCTTCGCCTCTCAGGACGTCACCTTTGACGAGTCGGTCCCTTTTTACCGTCTCTTCCCCTACCGCACTGCCCCCCTCCCTCCCCCGCCGCTTTTCCTTGCTCCTGGTCCCCCTCCGGTAGACCCCCTTCCCCCTCAGGGTCCTGCTCCTTCAGGTGTCTCTCAAGTAGACCCTCCTCCCGTCGCTGAGCCTGTCGAGGTCACAGGTGACTCAGGTGCTGCTGCAGGTGGTGCTGCTGGGAGTGCTGAGCCTGGGGGTGCTGAGCCTGCGGGTGCGGGGCCTGGGAGTGCTGGGACTACGGGTGCTGGAGCTGAGGGTACTGTGCCTGAGAGTTTGCCGCCTGGGGGTGCTGAGCCTGGGGGTGCTGCGACTGGGGGTGCTGAGCCTGCGGGTACTGAGCCTGCGGGTACTGAGCCTGGGGGTGCTGCTACTGAGCCTACGGAGCCTCGGGTTACTGCGTCTGGGGGTGCTCCGGTTCGGGGTGCTGAGCAGTCTCTCACACCGCAGCAGCTTCGTGACTGGTACGTCCGGCGCTTTCGCCGTCCTAGTGGCTCGGCTGGAGTTGGGGGTGCTGGGGCTGCTCGTCCTGGGGGTGCTCGTACTGGGGGTACTGGAGCTGCCGGGACTGGTTGTTCTGGGAGCACTGCGACTGGAGCTGCTGGAGCTGGGGACTCTGGCGCTGGCGGTGCTGGCGGAGTTGGAGCTGCCGACTCTGGGGGTGGCGCTGCTGCTGGTGCTGCGGACCCGCCTGTAAGAGCTCCTGCTGGTCCTGAGGACCCGGCCGCTGGAGTCTCTTCTGCTTCTGGAGACGCTGCGCGGCCGCGACCGTACTTCGTACCGCTCCTTCAGCAGGTTCTTGGGCAGGCTCCTCCTCCTTGTCCTCCTCCCTCCGTAGAGTGTCCTCTGCCTGTCCAGCCGCAGTCACAGTTACCGCCTGCCTCGCCTCTCCCTGCTCCCTCTCCTTACGCTGGTCCCACAGGAGGTCTTACAGAGCGTCGTGAGCCTGAGTCTCGTCCTGTGTCGCCTGTTCGTCCTGCTCGCACTGCTAGTCGTGTCCGTCGTGAGCGTCCTCCTCCTGTCCCAGGCACTCACTACATGACTCTGCGTCCCTCTACTGCTCCTCGGCGTGTCCCTCTACCGTCTCCTCCTGCGTCCTCTTTGCCTGCCGTTCCGGACCCTGAGTCTGACCGGTATCGCGCTGAGCACCCTACAGTCACGCGTCTCCTCGCTACTGTTGTCACTGACCCTACCTTTGAGTCCTCGGCTGCGTCTGCTCTGGTCACTGAGTTGGTTGACTTTGCTGCTGCCTGTCGTCTAGACTACTCTGCTAGCCTTGTTGCTGAGTCAGAGTCTGCGTCTGTCTGTCCTCCGTCCGTCGGGGGTGAGTGTGCTCTTGGCACGGACGTCCTTGAGGACAGGCAGGAGGACTTTGACTCTCTTGCGGCTGCTGTACCTCATCTCGTGGCCTGGTTGCTTGCCCCTGAGGGAGACCCGGATGCACTAGACATCCCCACTCCACGCACTTACGCAGAGGCGATCTCGGGTCCCTACTCCTCTCAGTGGCAGACAGCCATGGACGCAGAGATGGCATCCTGGAAGTCCACAGGCACCTACGTCGACGAGGTTCCCCCTCCTGGGGCGAACATCGTCGATGGCATGTGGATTTTCAGGGTGAAGCGGCCGCCAGGTTCTCCGCCTGTCTTCAAGGCTCGTTACGTTGCTAGAGGCTTCAGTCAGCGTCAGGGGGTCGACTTCTTCCAGACCTTCTCCCCCACCCCGAAGATGACCACTCTTCGGGTTCTGCTGCACGTTGCTGCTCAGCGTGACTACGAGCTTCACTCTCTTGACTTCAGCACAGCGTTCCTGCAGGGCAGCCTGCACGAGGAGATCTGGCTGCGCCGCCCACCTGGCTTTACTGGGTCGTTTCCCCCTGGTACCCAGTGGAGTCTCCGCCGGCCAGTCTACGGTCTCCGCCAGGCGCCACGTGAGTGGCACGACACACTGAGGACTACACTTGCGGCTCTTGGGTTCGCGCCGTCTACTGCTGACCCGTCGCTGTTTCTGCGCACAGACACGTCGCTGCCGCCGTTCTACATTCTCGTGTACGTCGACGACTTGGTCTTTGCTACTGCTGACACTGAGGCACTCGCTCGTGTGAAGTCGGAGCTGCAGAAGAGACACACCTGCACTGACCTGGGTGAACTGCGTAGCTACCTTGGCTTGCAGATCACCCGGGACAGAGCTCGCCGCACCATCACCCTGACTCAGTCACACATGGTGCAGCAGGTCCTTCAGCGCTTCGGCTTCCAGTTCTCCTCACCACAGGCCACACCTCTGGCTACCAGCCACTCGCTCTCAGCTCCACCTTCGGACGAGTCCGTAGAGCCGAGTGGCCCGTACCCAGAGCTTGTAGGCTGCCTCATGTACCTGATGACTTGCACGCGACCTGACCTCGCGTACCCTCTTAGCATCCTTGCTCGTTACGTTGCGCCTGGGAGACACAGGCGAGAGCACTGGGAGGCTGCTAAGAGGGTGCTGCGTTACCTGTGCAGTACATCAGGCATGGGGCTGGTGCTTGGAGGACATGACAGAGTTGTCCTCACTGGTCACTCGGACGCTTCTTGGGTGGACGACCTGGCTACGCAGCGGTCGTCACAGGGTTACACCTTCAGCCTTGGCTCTGGTTCTGTCTCGTGGCGGTCCACCCGCTCTTCCTCTGTTCTCGGCTCTAGTTGTGAGGCTGAGATCTACGCCACAGCCATGGCTGCACAGGAGTTACGCTGGCTCACCTACCTGCTGACTGACTTGGGAGAGCGGCCTAGTTCTCCTCCAGTTCTGTACGGTGACAACAAGGCGGCTCTTGCCTTGTGTCAGGAGCACAGACTGGAGCACAGGACGAAGCACATTGCTCTTCGCTACTTTCTTGCTCGAGAGCTTCAGCAGCGCGGTCAGCTTCGGCTTGTGTACGTGGACTCGAAGGCCAACACTGCTGATATCTTCACCAAGGCGCTCCCGCCTAGTGATCATCAGCGGCACTGTACTTCTTTAGGCCTTGTGTCCACGTTTCCTCACTTGCTCACTGCTTGACATTCTTTGTACTGTACTTTATATATATCTTGTTGCTTGCTTGCTAGGTTTTGATCACTGTGTTGCTTGTCTTGTACTATATCTAGCACTGCATGTGAACTGGCCTTGTGGCCTTTACTTGTGCTCGGAGTGTGGTGACGTTGTGATCCACCCTGGGCTTTGCTTTGCTTTGCTTTGCTGGACTGGTCTTGTGACCCTTTGTTCTCCCCCACTTTGCCTATGGGGGTGTGTTAAACTGTATTATGCTTGTAGGCTGTAGTGGGGTAGCCAATATGGGGTACAACCCCAACTAGGGTTTCATATTTGTACCCAAACTTCTGCTAGTTCAATCACTCTTGCCTAGCTATTCTGAAACTCACGACCGTAATGCGGTGAGGTTTGCTCTTTTCATGTTGTTTGCGCATAATTGTAAGGCACCATAAATCCAATACACTTCGTTAATACAACATTCACCATATAATATTTTACTTGCAGGTCATTGTAGAGGTGGACCACAAGTTTCTGGAGGATTGGGTAGTAGGAGGAGACAAGCCATCCGATTTCTATATTAAAGTGATGGCGATTGGGGTCAAGAACACTTACATAAAGAACGATGGAAAGACTTCGCCAGGAAAGATGCTTCTCTTTGATGCAGCGCGTTCTGTCGCCGAGATGGTCATGTGGCCAGAGTCCACAGGATCTGGTCGATGCGACGTGCGAGCATTGAACGAGTTCTTGATGGGAATCTTTATTGGAGATGTCTATCAAGTTCGTCGTATCAATGCTTCGCGCAAACAACCTGGCTGGTAAGTTAATTCTGACTTGAGCATATGCATGAGTACATATAAATATGTATATTAATATATGCAATTTGTACAGGACTCTTATCGGAGGCCTTGACATGCAGCTGACCTGGCTTCATCGTTGTTCATTCCTGGTGGAAGACGATGAGGGCCTGCCGCTGAATTTGGGGGACGTGCCGACTGCACCGCTTATGAACTTCTTCGAGACGAACGACGATTCCAGGGTAAGACTTATACTGCGGCTAAGTTTGGTATGTGAAAAAATGACTAAGAACGAGGAAAAGAGGAAGGACAAAAACTGTGTCATTTGATGTACCCCTTATGATGTAACTCACAAAAACACATCTAAACCAACACAAATAGTTCAACAGTTAGTATTTATTCTTTACCAAGAACAAGTTGCTTGTATTCATATTTATACTTTATGTGCGGTCTTCTTTAAAGTGATAAGCGCGTAGCTATATTCATGTTGGTATTGATCATGATTTTACACAAGTGGTTCATTTGCTGTTCTCAACCCTAACGCTTAATACCATATACGTATGATCCGTTTCATCAGTTGTAGTTGATGTTCTTACATGAAATATTATTATTTGGCATACCAACAGTTACGTTATTGTTTAATGATGTTCTCCTTTATCTTTTCTTATTTTTCGTAATCATCTTAATTACATTTTGCTCCTCTATATTACCAGATCCCCTGCGTTTCTGTCAGACTCAAAGCCCCAACATACGAGGAGCCAAGTGGATTGCCCAAGCTTACAGCGAGCATCCACGATTCCTCCCTTGAGAGTGTCCTGGTAGCGCTGGGGGACGCTGCCACACGGATCGACAAGTGCTGTAAGACATACATGGATGAACATCCGGATGCTACGGACGTGCCTGTCTACATTAGCAATGTCTATCTAAAGTCGGCATTGTTCACGACAACAATGCTCTCGGATGTTGCCATTCTTGACGCTCGACGAGCGTCGGAGATCACAGATGCTCCCGACACAGCGGATCCGCAAGACGTCGGGCTCGTGCAGCTGTAAGTATACATAGCTTATTTGAACAATTTCTAAGTGAGATGATCGAAATTAATTCTTCCGTTGCTTGTATTCAGGATGAGCAACGTTGACACAGTCGTGATGACAACAAAGAAAGAGAAGATAGCGTCTCTCGTAGCTGAGATCAAGGATCCTTTGCACACCTCGCGCACGGTGTGCAAGGGTGGACCGGGGGGTTTCTGCCCACTGACTGTTTACAGATCTTGTCGTACACGCGAGCATTCGTGCTCGAGGCATGGATCCGCATCGATCACCCGGATCGATAACACCACTGTGACACTTGTCGTACACGAGAGCGGTAAGTACTATACTTGTATGTTTTTGTGTACAGTGTTGGACGTTTTGTCAAAGCATTTAATATTGTGTTGTTTTGCTCAAAAATCTCAGTGTCATTCAAGAACCATGCCCACGGCTTGGTGGTTCAACCAAGCATCTTGACAAAAGTAATCCCGCAGCTCCAGATGTCTACATTTCTTTCCTTGCCCTCGGATCAGCGCCAAAGCCTGCTAGATGCTCTTCAAGGCCGATGGCTCGTAAAGGTATGACGTTATTTTTATTTAGGCAATGTCAATGTATACAGTATTGTGTAATCATTAATACTCTTTCCCCCTTCAAGTTCATTTTGGTCTTGAGGGGGGGCGCATCCACAAGACCATTGTTGACATCTCGAGCGTCCCGAAGTCAAATGTCGACACTGTCAACTTTGATACGTCGAGCACCCAACCAACGTCCACACCGACAAAGAGGAGGTTTGAGGTGCGTGAAATGGTAGTATTCTCTTAGTGTTTTACTTTGTTAAACAATGTCGGTATTATGTAACTTACTATTGTTGTTCCATTGATTTGTTGTTTCATTATTTAATTTCTTGCAGCAACGGTGAAGATCGAAACGCTTGAAGTTGGTTACGAATCACACGCCTTACTTCTGGGTCCTTTTGAGACAATTTAGTTAAAGAAATATGGGTGGGAGATAAAGTAGACAATGCCATATAGATTTTGTTCTTATCATGGTTTTATTTGTCGACTTCAAATGATTGCGTGACTGATTATCTTTGTGTGAGTAAGTATGTTTGGTGTGTGCGTTTGTAAGTGTGTGTGTGTATATGTATGTACCAGTATGTATGTATGTACGTATGTATGTATATACGTATGTATCTATGTGTGTATTTGCTTTTGTATCTGTGTGTATAATTGTCCATTGCAATAGCAATGCATGTCTGTGATTTCTTAAAAAAAGGCTCAGGTCTATCATTTCACAAAAGGTTCATTGGCGCACTCAGTGACTCGTGTGCGACCACTTCGAACTGGATTTGATAGAGTTGACCTTTTTTTAAGACTTTACAGATTGCGTTGTTTCATGTGGTAGTTGATTATTCAAAAATTAAGCTATTGACCTCCCCCCCATGCTAGGCAGGGGATGGCGGTAGCTTAGATTTTGGGTTATTAACTGTCACGCATTTTATCGTGTGCATGTGCATTATTCATAACATATTACATTAAGCATTATAGATTGTATAGCATCATCTATGCATTATGCATGCATATATTTATGCACAACAACATCTAACAATAAAACATAACGTAAACAGTACAGCAAATGTGCACTAAACAACTGCAAAATACTCATATGGTTTAATGCACTATGAACAGTACTGTGTTCAGAACACCACAACATGCATTCAATATGGGAAGGATATTACTGTAGTTTACAAGTTTTATTTTCATGATTAAAAAACATAAACATGAAAATAAAATTTGGCAAAATCGATCGTAAAGGGTTGCTTCGCAACCCAAAAAAAAAAAAAACAAAACAAAACAAAACAAACAAACAAACAAAAACAAATAAACAAACAAACAAACAAGCAAACAAAAAACCAAAAAAGGCCAAAGGGTCATCCTCGTTAGGAGATAATTATTCACAGACACAATGACGTACCACTGGGATGAACCAGTTGAGTTTCTAAGACGGATGAGACATCTCAGAAAACTTCTAATCTGTTCTTGCTTGCAAGCCCAAATAAGTAGTGTTCAGTCACAATAATTCACTCCTAAGGGCTCACTCACATTGCAGTGATCATCCCTTGGGAGTCGCAGGTGAGATTGGATATAGCGCTGCTATTGCAGCTCGTACGAGTGCCTGAAAGCCCCCAGCTAGCGAACGTCCGCCCCCAAGCCTGCTGAAAGTCCAATAGAACTTGCTCTGGGGAATGGGGAGAGGAGAAGGAGGGGATAGGTAGCAGAAAAAAACCGATCTACAGACTCCCGTTGTAACGCCTGTGGGCTCTGTTAAGGACCTTCCGCTGCGGCTAAATAACATCCAACAAGCCAAGCAGCCACGCTCACTGGCTCTATTCCTGCGACGATCGGCAACCCCATAGGCAATTTTACAGTAACAACCTCACTGGCTCTATTCCCGTAAAATTGCCCTACAATCGCCCTCCAGGGACCTCTATGGAAACCAGCTCACCGGCTCTATTCCCTCGAGCCTTGGCATTTTCCTTGATCTGCGCTACCAGTGAGTCCACGTTTTTGTAGAAAGAGAGGGGATCTGATTGAACACAGCTGTTATCTCTCTAGAAGGAAACATACGGTTCTTAAGCTTATGTGGAAACTAAGACAGGTCCCAATTTTAGTGCGTGGCCAGTTTCCTGCTCGCTACTGGGATGAAAAACTTATGCTTCTATCCCATGTCCATGTGAGGCATTCTTATCACCTCCTTCCCTATTCCTTCCTCACTCTCTCCGTGCCCTCTTTCTAATTCTATCTACCTGGGGAACCATCTGCATGTAACATCAGGGATCTTGGCCAAAATGCATTGAGTGGGTCTATTCCATCCACCATCGGCAGCATGACCAGCCTCACTCACTTGTTAGTGACAGCACAGCCCTCTTCACTTTCTGCTTTTTCCGCCTTGGATGGTGGGCTCTTTTGGTTATTTTCATAAATTATACCGCATAGTGCTCGTGTTTCTACTTGGTTGATTATGCTCACCTCTTTGCTGCAGAAGTCCTGGTTCCTTTCCCTTCTGTGTTCTTATTCTTCCTTGTTGCGGGTCATTGCTATTAATGGTTTCAGAAGTGTAAATTCGAACTTCATATCGCAGTGCATTCCAGAATCCATTAGAAATTCCATAAACTCATGATACACGAAAGTACTCCTTACTTGCAGACAGTTACCTTTCATATATGAGACAAAGAGTTAACTCCTCAAGCCATATCCAGGGAATTTTAATCTAGGCTCTGAGTTCACTATCCTTTGACAGACATATCGCACACATTATACATAATCTGGTCTTGTGCAACGTTACGGTCATTTTTCTTTGATTCTCTCTGGCCCACACAGATCGCTACACAACAACAGCCTTACGGGAAGCATTCCCGACTCATTTAGCAAGCTCGTGAATCTCTCAAGACTGTAGGTTCTCAAATTTCTTATCAGTGTCTGGGTTTCTTCTTCTTTTTACGTTCTTTCAAAGAATCTTTGATTCACTCAGCCAACTCATATCTCGCGTATGCACATGCATGTATGCATGCATGTGTGTGTGTGTGTGTGTGTGTGCGTGCGTGCGTGTGTGTGTGTGTGTGTGTGTGTGCGTGCGTGCGTGCATGTGTGTGTGTGTGTGTGTGTGTGTGTGTGCATGTGTGTGTGTGTGTGTGTGTGTGTGTGTGCGTGCACGCGCCTGTCTTCACTGCAGTGACATCAGCCTTACCAACCTCACTGGTTACCTCCCTCCAACAATCGGCCGCCTTACCCGACTTGCTACCTTGTATGCCCTTCCAAACACAAACTTCCAATCAAACCCCTCTCCCCCCCCCCCACTCACCTCCCCCTTCACCCTCTTCCCCTCCTCCCTCACCCCCATCTCCACCATCCCCTCTTTTCCCCCATCGCCCACTCCGCCCCTCTGCTTTATCTTGCACAGGCCATTATAGAAACACAGTTTCAAGTCTCCTTTGAGGCAAATTACCCCCATTGTTGGCACAATTCTAACAGCTCCCTCAACCGATCCTTCGAATGCCAATCCTTAAAATCAATCACTGTGTACAACGCTACATCAAAGTTTCTACGCCATCCCTTTTATATGCACGTACAGGAACATGTATGAAACAGCAGTCACCTGCCCGCCTGACGACAGCAGCTGTGTAATCACACAGACAGCTTCAACCGCTTTCTGCCAGGCGTGCCCCTCCTTCTGCTCCACCTGTGACATGGGCCCAAACACTACCGCACCACCATCAGGTGTGCTTTGGACTGACTCAAAACGACTTTTGAGGTGTCTCAAAAACACAAAACGTTCCCTTCCTTCTGGTTCACCTGTGACATGGGCCCACCATCTGCTGCACCACCATCAAGTGTGTTCTCAATCAACTCAAAACGTGCCCCTCGTTCTGCTACACGCGTGAATTGGTCCACAATCTGAACCACGTGGTGACACAAAACCACAGGGTGCACCATGTGAGAGTCATGACTCTCCTTTCCATTCTACTCTATGAGACCTGGTTTCCTATACAACTTCGTTCCCTAAACCAACATAATGATGATCCATTGGAATATCATGCCAGGTCTACCTTTCTTATCCACTGTCTAGCCCATGTCTCCGCTTAACATCCCATCCCTTTCTGAGCTCGAAGTGCATTGAAACCTCCCTCCACGTCCCCACCCATTTCAATTTGAACCACATTGAGCATTTCCTTCTTCCCCCCATCCCCCCCATTCACTCTTCCTTCCTCTCTTCCCTCCCCCCTGCCCCCCCTACAGTGCCCCCACCGACCCCCATTCCCCCAGAAGAATACCCGGCCGAGTCTGGTGTGAGCCTGTCATTAGGCGCTACAGCTGGCATTGCTGCTGCTGGCGGTATGCTCGTCCTCCTGCTGCTGCTGGGGATGGGAGCGTTGCTGTTTCTTCTGTGCCGGAGGCGCACTAAAAAGTCAGCAGGAATGGTGGGAGCAGCAGAAGGGGTAGCAGCAGGAGCAGCAGTTGCAGGATCAAGAGCAGGAGCAGGAGCAGGAGCAGGAGTGGCACAAGGCTTCAAAGCGGAAATAGGGGAGAAAGATGTGTCACTGGGACGTCCCTTTGAGTCATTCCAAAAGGATACGGCACTGGGAAGCGCCTTTGAGTCTGCTCGAGTAAATACAGCACTAAATATCTCGCAGCAAGGTAAGACAGACTACAAGGTAAGAAAGACATGAAGGTGGGAGATATTTTGATAAAGAAGACTTCTTATTTGCATCAACGGGTTTCTGATTTGTTTCCCAGTTCTCCTCCTTCTTCCCCACCATCCTAGTATTTCTAACTCTCCCTCCTCTTTTTCAACTCTCCCGCACTGTCCTGCTCCGCATTCACTACCCTCCCAACATACACACCTTCACTGTACCGACAGTTCTACCTGAGACAACACTCCAGGTAGACCCAGAAGCAGCAGCAGCAGCAGCAGCAGCGGCGGCTGTAGCAGCAGGAGCAGGAGCCTCATATGGGAACAACAACAACCCAATGGCAGCAGTGGAACCAGAGGAAGCTAAGCCATTTCTGTGCCAGAAGTTCACTCTAGGAGAAGTGACCAATGCAACAGCAAATTGGGCGGAGGAGAACAAGATTGGCAGCGGGAGCTTTGGAGATGTGTACAAGGGCGTGTCACCATACGATCTTAATGAGTTCTGGGCTGTGAAGCGAGCCCGGATTCTATCGAATGACTTCCAGACGGAGGTAAGTTACTGAAGCAGTTGCGATCTCTAGTGTTGTTGTACAGAAGTTCTTGAGTAACACTGTTACTGTTGCTGTTACACTCTTGCACACTGCGGAATTGAATCAACGAAGAGAGATAAAGAGAGTCTCTTTCTTCCTTATTTTTCCCTCCCTTTTTGCAGGTAAAGGCCATGGCCAGCAAGTACCACCCCAACCTGGTGCGCCTGTTGGGCTACTGTGTGCAGTACGACCGCAGCACAAGCCACGTGGAGCAGATACTCGTGTATGAGTACATGGAGAACCGGGACCTAGAGAGCTGGATTGGACCAGGTTATTTCACTTTACTTTTGAACACTGCTTGAATTTTCCATCCAGCATAGCTGCATCTCTCAAAGGTTGGAGTCTTTGATCAAACACTCCGGCCATGGCAGTGTGCGTCTCTTTCCAATCTTGGGCAAATCGTTGAGCATAAACAAGAAACGCATACCAATCGTTCTTTGTATACCTGCAAGATTGCTTACTCCTATCGGAGTGGCCTGTATTGATAAGCGTCCGTCAACTCTTACGCACTCCAGGTTCGGTGCGTCCTCTGTCGTTGTTCCAACGGCTGGACATTCTGATTGGAGTGGCCAAGGGGTTGCAATACCTGCACAGCTTCGGCATTGTGCATCGGGACATCAAGCCTGCCAATATCCTCCTGGATGGGAAAATGCAGGTAAATCTTAATCCATGTAACATCTTGATGAAAGGAAGGTACACTAAAAATATACTAGATTTCGTCATTTTGCACCAGTCACCTTCATAACTGTTATTGTCAACGGGAGTTGGGTGTTGGCCCCGGCTGGTCGACCTGGTCGACTTCAGGAGGGCGCCACCTTTGGCTGGTCGACCTGGGAAGTCTACCAGCCCCTCTGGTCGACCAGGAGTGACGTCGACTTGGAGCTGGTCGACCAGGGGATAGTGGTCGACCTGGGGAGGTCGACTGGAGGTGGCCGTCGACTTGGGAGGTCGACCGGCACGTACCAGAGGCAGTGGTCGACCTTGGGAGGTCGACCGGAAGTGGTCGTCGACCTGGGTGGTCGACGGGCACGCACTGGAGCCTCTGGTCGACCTGGTTGCCCGGTCGACCAAGTTACCTGGGTGACGAGGTGCTGCGAAGGCTTGCGAAGGTCGCCCAGGTGGTTTTGGCGAGGACGACCTCGGTGATGGTATCCCGAGGTCAATGTGGTGCATCAGAAGCAGTCGTCAGCACGAAGTTGATGTGGTGTGTGCGCTGTGCAGGTGACGAGGCACTGCACGCCAATCATCTGCGAGCACCTGCGAAGTAGGTGCGCTGCTGTCCTGCGGGAGCAACGCTGGCACGCCATCGACTTGCGCTGTTGTCACGCCGTCGACCTGCAGCGTTGGCAAGCCGCGTCTCTGCACTGCTGGAGCGCGGTCGACCAAGTCGTGCTGGCACGCGGTCGACCGTGCTGCGCTGGCAATAGACTTGCTTGCATGCTAGCTCTGATGTAGTCTTGCCTTGCCAACTTCATTGTATCATTGTTGTCAACTTTCTCTAGTGAAACTCTTGCCAAATTGCCTTGTGAACTTGCAAGCAGTGTGTGCACTAGGAAAACGACTAAGGACCGAGGAACGCAGAGATCACACGAGCACCCGTGCCTAGCCCGCAGCCTAGCTCCCGTTGTAGTAGTTATCTCCGCATGGTGCGGTGAGCGTGGAAGGCACAACGACTTACCTTTCAGTCTAGTCGACTTAGTTGCACCTTACCTAAGTTGTTCGTAGGCCGGCAGCTGTGCGATTGTCACTATGGTAGTGGCCGTAGGTGACACGGGGGTGGTGGACACCCTGGAGGCACGGCTGGAGAACGCGAGGAGGAAGCACGAGGCCAACGAGTATGGCGACCTGCCGTGGGCGGTCGTTGAGGCTGGCATCCGTTCCTTGTGGGCGACGGAGCACCCTTCTCGGCCTGCTTCTCCTCGACCGGTGAACACCGAGGGCGACGTCGACGCGGGTGTCAACGCCGGAGGCGACCAAGTCGGCAGCAGTGCGGGAGGCACGTCGTCGAGGCAGCGTGGTGTGATTCACGCCGACGAAGTCGGCGGCGTTCAGACGCGAGGAATGCGGTCGTCGGCGGCTGCAGGGTTCTCGCAGGGCGACGTCGGAGGTCGACGGAGTGGGTCCGTGCCGATGTCGGCAACCCAGGTGACAGCAGGCGGGATTGCACCGAGCTACGGCTACTTCAAGTTTACGCCGGATAGGATCTCGGTGACTCCCCTACTGGTCGGCCGACCCGACATTCTCACCTGGAAGGAAGCTATTGAGCCCCAGCTGGAGATGGCCGGGCTCATCAACTTTGCTCGTGGTACCGTGGCGACGCCGAGCGACCCCGACTTGCGTGCGGAGTTTCGCGCCGTGCAGCTGCTGACCTTCACGGTCATCTCGCGGTGCTGCACGCCGGGCGTGCAGATCGCCCTGAAGTGGTGCCGGGAGTACCTCGACGCCGGCCACCAGGCGTGGCACTTCATCGAGTCGACGTGATCGCCCTGAAGTGGTGCCGGAAGTACCTCGACGCTGGCCACCAGGCGTGGCACTTCATCGAGTCGACGTACCAGGTCACCGACGACCTGTTTATCGCCCAGCTTGAAGGGCAGCTGACGCACCTGCGCATGGGCGACGAGGAGACGGCGACCGACTACTGCAACCGGGCCCGGCGAATTCTCGCCACCATCAGGATGGCCGGTGCGGAGTATTCGACGGCGTCGTACATCACCCATGTCATGCAGGGACTCCGGAGCAGCTACAACCTGTTGAAGCGGCTGTCCATGGCGCCGAGCACGAGGGCGACGCTCAACGAGGACAACCTAACCTCGTACATCCTGCAGGACGAGGCGATGCAAAGGCAGAGCGGTCCCAAGAGCTCCTGGCGCAGGTGAACTACGTCGCCCCGGCGAAGCAAGGCAGTCGACCGGGGCAGCGCGGACAGTCCGGTGGCAGTGGTAGCGGTGGCTCGAAGTCGGCCAAGGAGGTCGACAAGAAGAAGTCGACCAAGGACAACGGCCGAGGAGGAGGAAGTCGACGTCGGGAGTGCTGGCTGTGCGGCGACCCCGACCACCTCTTCTTCGAGTGCCCCGACCGTAGTAACTCGGACGACGACGACAAGGGAGGCCGCGGGAGGTCTGGCAGTCGTCGACCTCGTCGAGGAGGAAGTCAGCCGCGCAAGGAGAAGCAGTCGACCAAGTCGTCGACCTCGGCGAAGGACGCCGACTCCTCTGCTAGCGGCAAGGGGAGCAACGACAAGTCGGCGTCGTGCTCCCTGGTCGGCGTCGTGGAGCCGACCGTCTCACTGGCGCCGGAGGCCGGAGAGGATTTCCAGGCGATGGCAGCAGCGGTGCAGGCGAACCCGGCGGTGGTCTTGCTGGACAGCGGCTGCTCCCACCACCTGATGGGGACCAAGGACGTCTTCGTCGACATGGGGCCGAGCGGCGACTTGAAGCACGTGCGTGGCTTCAATGGGGCGCTGCAAGACGTCCAGGGCCGGGGCACGGTTGCGCTGCAAGGCGAGGCCGGGAAGCAGGTTCTCATTCCCGACGTGCTGTACGTCCCGGGTGTGCGGGCAAACTTGTTGTCGTCTGGTCAGCTGAAGGAGCATGGCGTGAAGTTTCAAGAGGACGGCGACGGGATGCTGCTTGTCTCAGCAGCAGGAGAAGTGCTTGGTCGGGCGACGTACTCCGGGCGAGTCCTCTGCACAGACCTGCGTCCCTGCACAACGAGGTCGACGTCGCCCACGCCGGAGGTTGTGGCCCTGCGGGCGATCGTCTCCAAGTCGAAGTCGACGCCGGCCAGGATGCATGCTCGGCTTGCGCACGCCGGCATGGACACCATCAGGAGCTCAGCGAAGAACGAGGTCGCCATTGGGCTGGACCTCAAGTCGGCGACGGGCGCCGACCCACCGTGTGTCTCGTGCGTCGGCGGGAAGCTGGCGCGGCACACCTTCCCCGACCAAGGCTCCGACGCCGCCGACCTGCTAGCCGTCGTTCACATCGACTTGTGCGGGCCATTCCGGGTGGCTGCCAAGGATGGCAGCCTCTACTTCTTGCTGCTGAAGGACCGTCAGTCCCGCTACGTGTGGGTGAGGCTGGTCGCCAAGAAGTCGGATGTGCTGCTGGAGTTCCAGAAGTGGCTGGTGCTGGTGGAGCGGCAGACGAAGAAGTCGGTGCTGATGCTGCGCTCGGACCGAGGCGGGGAGTTCCTCGGGAAGACGTTCACCGACTTCGTGGACGGAAAGGGGATCGTCCACGACTTGACCTGCCCGTACACCCCGCAGCAGAACGGCATGGCGGAGCGGGAGATGCGGACGGTGGTGGAGTCGGTGAGGACGATGCTGCTGCACATGGGCGTGCAGCACCATTGGTGGCACCTCGCTCTGCGGCAGGCCGTCTGGATCCGCAACTGCCTCGAGCGGTCGGCGACGCCGGGGACGACGCCATACCAGCTACTGACCGGGACGAAGCCCGACTTGTCGCTGGCGCGCGTGTGGGGCTGCATGGCGCAGTTCCTCGTCCCCGAGCAGCAGCGGGGTGGCAAGCTGAAGCCGAAGGCCAAGTGGGGCCTTCATCTCGGCGTGTCGGAGGCGAGCAAGGGCTGGGAGCTCCTCGACATCGCCGACAACCGGGTGGTCACCACGTCGGACGTGGTGTTCTACGAGGACCTGTCGCTGGAGGAGTGGAGGTCGGCGCATGGCCCCGTGTCAGGGCGGACACTGATGGCCACGCCGACGGATACCTCGACGGCAACGCTCCCTCTGCTCGCTGAGGTCGGTGAGCTTGCTGAGGACGACGCCGAGGTCGTCCACCCTTCCTCTACCCCCCCTGCCCCTCCCCTCGTCGACCTGCGTGGGCTGACTCCGCCGTCGGCCTCCGGCGATGAGGGGAGCAGTGGGTCGTCGCCTGTGGCGCCGGCGCCGACCAAGGGCATCGCGTGTGGCCGCCGGGACAAGCAGCAGGTCGACCTGGGAGGGAAGTCGACCTGGATAGGGGGGAAGCAGGCCGAGGAGGTGCAGCCGACTTGGGTGAAGCCGACAGGGGAGCAGGCAGCAGCGAGGCCGACCAAGGAGCAGTCGGCGACCTGGCAGTCGGCAGGGGAGCTGACCGCAGGGGAGAAGTCGGTCGGGACGCCGACCGAAGTGCAGCAGGACGACGAGGATGGCGGTGCAGATGAAGGGGAGCAGTTGGGCGATGAGGAGCTGGTCGACCAGGAGGTGGCCGACCAGTCCACCGACCATGACGAGGTGGGGGTTCCGCCTGAACCCCGGAAGACTGGTCGACTTCGAAGGCCGCCTGACTTCTTCATTCCCGCTGCCTTCACCACAGTGTACGACGTGGAGGACGCCGGCGACCTGCTGTACGACGACGCTGATGAGGACGAGGAGTTTCCGGAGCTCGACCCCGACATGCTGGCCGACCCCGAGCACCGCTGGGACATCTCGACGATGACGGTGAAGGAGGCGCTAGCGAGCTGGAAGGGTCCGGCGGTGAAGGCCGCCATGGAGGAAGAGATCCGCAGTCTCCTCGCCATGGGCACGTGGGAGCTAGGCGAACGCCCGCCGGGAGTGAATGTCATGAAGAACCGGTGGGTGCTGACGACGAAGTACAACATCGACGACACCGTCGAGCGGGAGAAGGCGAGGCTGGTCGTGAAGGGCTTCACGCAGGTGTACGGCGCCGACTACGACGAGACGTTCGCGCCGGTGGGCAGCTACGTGACGCTGAGGATCTTCCTCAGCATCGTCGCCGTGCTCAACCTCAACCTGATGCAGCTCGACATGAAGAACGCTTTCCTGCAGAGCAAGCTCGACCAGGTGCTGTACATGTCGCAGCCGGACTACTTCGACGACGGAACCGGCTGGGTGTGCAAGCTGCTGAAGAGCCTGTACGGGCTAAAGCAGTCGCCGCTGCTGTGGTACTTGGCGCTCAACGACGTGCTGGTCGGCGCTGGGTGGAAGAAGAGCCAGGTCGACGAGGCCCTCTACTTCAAGGTCGGCGACGACGGAGCGACTTGCTGGGTGCTGGTCTACGTCGACGACCTGCTCACCGCCAGCAGCAGCCCCGAGATGCTGAAGCAGCTGAAGGAGCTACTGGAGGCCGCCTTCGAGCTGCGCGAGATCTCGCCGGTGCAGAAGTACCTCGGGCTGGAGATCGTGCGCGACAGGTCGGCAGGGAAGCTGTGGCTGCACCAGCAGGGCTACGCCGACAAGCTGCGTAGGCGCTTCATCGACGAGGAGCAGGGCAGACGGACTCCGAAGACGCCTGTCTCGGTCGACGCCTACGCCGAGCTCACCTTCGACGACGAGGAGGCACAGGAGCGACAGGAGGAGGAATACCGGCAGAAGGTCGGCTCGCTGCAGTTCGCGGCGACAACGACGAGGCCGGACATCGCCTTCGCCTGCAGCAAGCTGGGGAGTGGCCTCACGGTGAGGAGCGACCAGCACTGGCGCGAGGTCGACCGCTGCCTCGCCTACCTCACCAACACGCGCGACACCGCCCTGGAGTTTGGCGGTGGACCTGAGTCGCTGGAGCTGGTCGGCTACGTGGACGCCGACGACGCCGGTGACAAGCAGAGCAGGACGAGCACGGGCGGCTACGTGTTCGTCTACGGAGGGGCCGCGGTCTTCTGGTCGAGCCAGCGCATCAAGTGCGCGACACTGTCATCGACCGAGTCGGAGTACGTGGCGGCCGTCGAAGCCGGCAAGGAGGGACGCCGACTTCGCTTCCTCCTCGCAGAGTTCCAGCAGCTGGATGCTGGGAAGCCGACCGTCCTTCGGGTGGACAACAAGTCGGCCATCACAGTCGCCGAGGGCATGGGGTTGACGGGCAACCTCAAGCACATGGAGCGGCGACAGGCCTGGCTGCAGCACATGGTGAAGCGGGGGAAGTTTGCGCTGCAGTACATCCCGACCGCTGAGCAGCCGGCCGACTTCCTCACGAAGGCGCTGCACTATCCGGCCTTCAACCGGTGCTCCGTTGCAATCGGCCAAGTGCGTCTGGCCGACGTGGGCGACGGCGACGACAACGTGCAGCAGTAGGTGCCATGCCCTTTTGCATGGCTGGTGCGGTGGACGACGTGCTGTGTGTTGGGTGCACGTCGACGAGCTGTTCTCCGAGCAGTGCTGCCGTAGGGGCTGGAGGCCCAAGCGTGAACGCGGCAGGGGAGTGTCAACGGGAGTTGGGTGTTGGCCCCGTCCTCGCTTGGGCGGAGCCGACTTCGTGGTCGGATGTAGGGGTGCAGCCGACCTGCAGCAGTGGGCGGGCTGGTCGACGAGGTTGGTCGACCTGCACGGGAGCCATTGCATGGGCGCCGACTTCGGGAGGGCGCCACCTTTGGCTGGTCGACCTGGGAAGTCGACCAGCCCTTCTGGTCGACCTGGGAAGTCTACCAGCCCCTCTGGTCGACCAGGAGTGACGTCGACTTGGAGCTGGTCGACCAGGGGATAGTGGTCGACCTGGGGAGGTCGACTGGAGGTGGCCGTCGACTTGGGAGGTCGACCGGCACGTACCAGAGGCAGTGGTCGACCTTGGGAGGTCGACCGGAAGTGGTCGTCGACCTGGGTGGTCGACGGGCACGCACTGGAGCCTCTGGTCGACCTGGTTGCCCGGTCGACCAAGTTACCTGGGTGACGAGGTGCTGCGAAGGCTTGCGAAGGTCGCCCAGGTGGTTTTGGCGAGGACGACCTCGGTGATGGTATCCCGAGGTCGACGTGGTGCATCAGAAGCAGTCGTCAGCACGAAGTTGATGTGGTGTGTGCGCTGTGCAGGTGACGAGGCACTGCACGCCAATCATCTGCGAGCACCTGCGAAGTAGGTGCGCTGCTGTCCTGCGGGAGCAACGCTGGCACGCCATCGACTTGCGCTGTTGTCACGCCGTCGACCTGCAGCGTTGGCAAGCCGCGTCTCTGCACTGCTGGAGCGCGGTCGACCAAGTCGTGCTGGCACGCGGTCGACCGTGCTGCGCTGGCAATAGACTTGCTTGCATGCTAGCTCTGATGTAGTCTTGCCTTGCCAACTTCATTGTATCTAGTGAAACTCTTGCCAAATTGCCTTGTGAACTTGCAAGCAGTGTGTGCACTAGGAAAACGACTAAGGACCGAGGAACGCAGAGATCACACGAGCACCCGTGCCTAGCCCGCAGCCTAGCTCCCGTTGTAGTAGTTATCTCCGCAGTTATCATGTTGCGGAAATACTCTTTTGTGCCCTTGTTATTGTTGACCAGGCCAAGATTGCTGACTTTGGTCTTCTGAAGCTTACTGGGGGAACTGCTACGGCTGCCACTCGAGTGATGGGAACACCGGGCCATGTGTACCCAGCTTACTTCGAGTCACAAAATCCCACCACAGCAGGAGACATGCATAGGTGAGTTGGAAAATGCAGCCTTTGTTGTTTGTGCATCCGAACACAACTATGCCCACCTTTGCAATTTCCAACTTCTGAGGCGGATCCAAAGTGAGAATTCCACATTTGAAACACTGTCTTGCCACTCTTTTCTCCACAACCCTTGTTTCTTTTGACAAACTGGTGTTGGCAGCTTCGGTGTGGTGATGCTGGTGGTGATATCGGCACGCAAGGCAGTGCATGTGAGCGAGACCGGCGAAACCAGCCTCAAGCAGTGGGTGAGTTTCTATCGTTATAAAGGTGCACATTAGATCCTTTCCACAGACTTTGCACAACCACGAAACTCCAATGCATGGCTGGTCAAATTGCACAGTAACACGCTATTCAATCGTGTATCATATTCCACATCAAACTACCTGCATTCCCTTTTGACCCAACAGGTTGCCCATATCTTGGACTCAAACGCAGGGCCTGTGTTCAAGGACCCTCACTTGGATGCACCAGACAGCATTCAATTCGACTCAAATGCCTTGCATTCCCTTTCCAACCCCACAGGTCGCCAATATCCTGGATTCAAACGCTGGCCCAGTGTTCAAGGATCCCTACCTGGACGCACCAGATGACTTGGTGCTGCGCTGGGCTCGCCTTGCCCTCTCCTGCACCGCCATGCCTGCAGCCTCCCGCCCCTCCATGAATCAAGTGCTGGGGGAGCTGGTGAAGTTGAAGCAGGAGGCGTTCGGAGTGCATGTGAGCAAGGCAATATCTCGCATGGACATTGAGAGTGGCGGTTCTTCTGTTGGCAGCTCATCCGGCTTCACTGCTGAACTGGCCCGTGCGGAGCACATGGGACTGCAAAGTGGCTCCTTGACTAGTGGTTCCTTGTCTTAGAGTTTCAAGGTTTTCTAAGCAGCACTACGGTATTATTCACAGTGTGTTTAGTGCTGATTGCCCTTGGGTCAATGGAATACAGATGCAGGTTTCTTTTTTCTTAGGTTTGGATGCGGCCTCCCCTTAGGTGGGGGTACTTTGGCAAACGCTTAGATGAATAAAGCTCTCCCCAAAAAGACTCGGAGAAAATTGGAAATTGGAAGGAGGGAGGGGGGGTTGGGGAGTACTGTATGTGGAAAATGGCAAGATTCTAGCTCCTTATCCTGGAAAGCTTACTTGCACTAATAAATTGTTCGTGGACTTGAAAACAGTATTGAGCTAGAGCTGGGCATGCTGAAAAATAGAGCCACTCAAAAGTTGTACACTGAGAATCACTTAATGGTATTTACAAAATGGAAAGTCTAAATCATGAATTCACTGTCATTTCATGGAAAAGTGTGTGAAAGCACTGGTATCTGGTGTTTTCGAGCATCCCCTAAACCAATGACTTGCAGGTGTTGGAACCCTTGTGTGAACTCTCAGAAGGGACTTGCATGTACTTGGTGCAGAGATTAAACAAATGGGCTGTAATGGTACGCTTATAACTAGTGGCTAATATAACCCAGTGCAGAGTCCAGATCAGTCGAACATATACCTAGTGCATGGTACCCCCCGCTCCCCCCTCCCCTTTTTCTTCGTCCCGTTTACTCCCTCCCAAGTAAAATATCATGTACTCTTTCTGAGTGCTTACCAGAGTTTCCCAAAATAAGCAGTGGAGACATACCAAGATAGAAAAAAGCACTCGCCAGCCATACATTTCCGTATTAGTCACACATGGACAATAAAAAAAGGCATCTTCAAAATGCACAATAATAGCACATGCTCCATAAAGACGTTGATATAGTATGTTCACAATGCTTCTCGGCAATCCCTCAAACTCCAAAGACAAGGAAATTCTTTTCAAAGAGCCATTATCCAATTACACGTGCTCTGCACAGGCAAGTTCAGGAGTGAATCCCGGAGGAGCTGCCAGCAAAACTCACATTCTCCATGCCCATTTGAGATATAGCATTCCTCACATGGTCTCCGAACGCCGCTTGCTTCAGCTTCACCAGCTCCTCCAGCACTTGACCCAAGGAGGGGCGGGAGGCTGCAGGCATGGCGGTGCAGGAGAGGGCAAGGCGAGCCCAGCGCAGCACCAAGTCATCTGGTGCGTCCAGGTGAGGGTCCTTGAACACTGGCCCTGCGTTTGAATCCAGAATATGGGCTGCCTGTTGGGTTCAAGGAAATAAGCGCATGCAACACAAATTGACATATGCATTTACATTCAAGGTGCTACTGACACTGTTTCAGAGCAATCTTCATGCACGCAATTAGTGCGACAATGTTTAATGTGCGCACATGTAATGCATGAGCAAAGCTCACCCATTGCTTCAGGCTGGTTTCCCCGGTCTTGCTCACATGCATGGCTGTGCGTGCTGAGATGATAACTAGCATTACCATGCCAAAGCTGCCAACACCAAATCAACAAATGGAACAAGTGGGAAGGTAAGCAAAAAAGGAGTTTCCCAGGAGATATGATAGAATGCTGCATTGCGGTTAAGAACAGAGACAACTGGCATTTTGGCTTTCAAAACAGAAAGTAAAGAAAGCAGCAACTGGGTACGTCAAACCACCTATAGATGTCTGTTGCTATAGTAGGCTTCTGTGATTCGAAGCATGCAGGGTCCACATAGCCCGGTGTTCCCATCACTCTGGCGGCAGGCGTTGTAGCTCTTTCAATGAGCTCCATAAGTCCAATATCGGCAATTTTAGCCTGGTCAACAAGAACAATGGGATGAATGAGTGTTGTTGGCAAGATGACAGATACGAGGGTGCCTTGACAGATACGAAGAGACATCTGGTCACGATAGGAAGAAATGTTGAATGATAAGTAAAGTACAGTTCAAATGTATTTCATCAACGTGTTGCAAGGATGGAAGCTTGCCTGCATTTTCTCATCGAGGAGGATATTAGTGGGTTTGATGTTACAATGCATTATGCCAAGGCTGTGCAGGTATTGCAACCCCTTGGCAACTCCTATGAGAATGTCGAGGCGTTCGAACAAGGTCAGCGGACGTGCAGAACCTGGAATGTGTGAAAGTGGAAGGCCATATCGGAATGCCATGTCAGAAAGGCCATGTCATAATGACAATTAAAAGGGTGTAGGCATGATTAGAATAATAGAAGCTACATGGTGGGGTTGGCAATGGGAATGAGAAGCAACTATTTATGAAAGTGTGGAACGAGATTAGCAAGCAATAACTCCACACAAATGAAACATTCATGAGCAGAGTGACCAAGGTAATTCTGTAAGCTATGTATGACAATTGCAGCTATACTGGATGGACATAGAGCATCCTACTACGGTTTTTTGAAAGACCAAGCACTGTAGATGGGTTCATTGAAGTTACCAGGTCTGATCCAGCTCTCCAGGTCCTGGTTCTTCATGACCTCCTACACACCGACTTGGCGAATGAAAGGAAGGAAGGAAGGAAGGAAGGAAGGAAGGAAGGAAGGAAGGAAGGAAGGAAGGAAGGAAGGAAGGAAGGAAGGAAGGAAGGAAGGAAGGAAGGAAGGAAGGAAGGAAGGAAGGAAGGAAGGAAGGAAGGAAGGAAGGAAGAAAGAAAGAAATAAAGAAAAAAGAAAGAAAGAAAGAAAGAAAGAAAGAAAGAAAGAAAGAAAGAAAGAAGAAAGAAAGAAAGAAAGAAAGAAATGAAGAAAGAAAGAAGACCATAAAGTTCAAAGGAAAGTCAAATTACCTGGTTCAATCCAGCTCGCCAGGTCTCGATTTGCCATGTACTTATACACGAGTATTTGTTCCAAGTGGCTTGTACCGTAGTAGTGTTCCGCACAATAGCCCACGAGGGGCACCAGGTTGGGGTGGTGTTTGCTGGCCATCTCCTTCACCTGTGGAATGGGGGAGGGGAAAGCAGAAGAAAGAGACAAAAGCGAGTGGTGGGGTTGGGATGAGAGGGCAGAGATCAACTGTGTGTCCGTGTGCATGTATGTGCTTTCTCGCCATCTCCTTCCCCTGTGGAATGGGAGAGGGGAAAGAAGGAAGTAAGAGAGGGCAGAAAAAACATGTACGTGTGTGTACGCGCGCGTGTGCGTGCGTGCGTGGGTGTGTGTGCGCGTGCGCGTGCGTGTGTGCATGTGTGCGTACACGCATGTGTCCTTATGTGCTTGCTGGCCATATCCTTCATTTGAGGAATGAGAGAGGAGCAAAGAGTATGATATCAAGAGGAAGGAGGCAAGAGAATTTAGATGCAAAGTAACGAATTCCACATGTAAAACAGCAGTTAAGATTGCAAGTGCGTCAGTAACTTGCCTTCCTCTTGAAGCCTTTGGAGTGAACTGGGGCACGCTTCACAGCCCAACAAGTACAGAGCTTGGGAGCGCCCGCATATACGTCTCCAAAGCTCCCGCTGCCAATCCTGTTCTCCTCTGCCCAATCTGCTGTTGCGTATCTCACTTCTTCTAGAGTAAACTCCTCGCACAGATATGGTTTATCTCCCTCTGGTTCCCTTGATGTCATTGGGTTGTTGTTGTTCCCATGTGGAGCTCCTGCTTCTGCTGCCGCTGCCGCTGCCGCTGCTGCTGCTGCTTCTAGGTCTATTCCATCTGCCTGGAATGCTGTCGCAGGAAGAAAGTTACGTGCGTGTTGGGAGGGTAATGGATGAGGGAGGGTTATAAGAGGTGAACAGAGAAGTGGGACTTGAATTGGGAAATTGAGGGAGGGGATGGGAGGGACAAGGAGGGCAAAGAGAAAAAGAGAAATAGCATTGCGGATGGTTATGGGACTCTGTTCATGTACATGAAAACAGTCCTGTTTTGGTGTGGAATTTTTATTGCTGTATTCATTCGAAGAGACTCAAATGCGCCTCCCAGTGCCGTAGCCTTCTGAAATGACTCAAAGGCATGGCGAGACACCTTTCTCCTCCAAATCCCTACCTTCGATTTCTCCTCGTCCATTTGCTTCTCCCACTCCTGCTGCTCCTGCTACTGCTACTTCTGTTTCTCCCACTGTTTCTCCTGCCCCTTCAGTGTGCCTCCGGCGCAGCAAAAACTGTCAAACATTGTATATGTTATATTTGTGTAGGCTGTAGTGGGTTAGCCTGTAGGGGGGTCACAACATTAGGGTTTCATATTTGTACTCACAATCCTTTCTAGTTCATCATTCCAGTCTGTTGTTCCGACATGGTTTCAGAGCAGGTCCTTCGCTAGGACCGTTTTTTTTAAGGGCCCACCGCTACCTAACTCCCTACCTACCTACCTACCTAGGGCGCCTCGACTTTTTTTTCGGCCCCTAAGCACTAGCGACCCGCGACCCGCCCCTTAAGGCCCCGTCGCGCCGCCCCTTAAGCCCCGTCGGCCCCGCGTTTGACCCTTACGGCCCCGCCGCGCCGCCCCTTAAGGCCTTGCTACGGCCCCGCGCTCGCCCCTTACGGCCCCGCGCACCGCCCCTTACGGCCCCGCGCACCGCCCCTTACGGCCCCGCGCACCGCCTCGTACGGCCCCGTCGGCCCCGCGATCGACCCGCCGCTCGCCCCTTAGCGACCTAGTCGGCCCCGCGATCGCCCCTTCAGGCCCGCTGCCGCCCCGTGCACCGCTTACGCAGCCCGCGCTAAGCCCACGCAACCTGCGCACCGCCTGCGCACCGCCCGCGCACTGCCCGCGCACCGCTCGCGCCCCACTTCGCGGCCCCGCGGCCCCGTCGCCTACTCACGCACGCCCCGCAGCCGCCCGTCGCCTGCTCGCGCACGCCCCGCAGCTGCCCGTCGCCTGCTCGCGCACGCCCTGCTGCCCGCAGCCGCTCGTACGCCGCTGCTTCCGCTGCTGCTTGCGCACCGCTGCCTCCCGAGCGCCGCCGCTGCTCGTGCGCCGCCGCTGCCCCTACGCTCCCGCTGCCAGTGCGCCGCCGCTGCCCGTGCGCCGCTGCCGCCTGTGCGCTTCTGCAGCCGCCGCCCGCGAGGCACTCGCTCTCACAGTTTTTATTTTCTACCTACCGCGCACACTGCTGCCACTGCAGCTGCCACCAGTGCGCCGTTGCAGCTCCTGCTGCCACGCTACCTACTACTGCCGCTCGTGTGCCACTACGGACAGTCGACCCCGCCCGCGCCTTACCTAGCGGCCCCGCCGGCCCCGTTGACCCTCCGCACACCTTTCCAGCGGCCTGATTCCTACTACTACTGTTACTACTGCTACTGATCCTGTCACTATGGCTAGTCCTCCCGTTCTAGCTTTCGATGCCGAGGGCCGTCCAGTGAAGTTCGAAACCTGGCTAGATGACCTGCACCTGTTCCTACAGCTCACTGCCAAGGAAGATACCTCACTGTACGACCACGCCCTAGGCCATGTCACTGCCCCTGACTCGTCTGCTGACAGCACTCTGCGTTCCCAGTGGCAGACCCGTGATGCGCACGCTCGCTTTGCTATTCGCAACTCCCTGCCGCTAGACGAGCGCGAGCACTTCGGCCAGTGCAAGACTGCTAAGGACCTCTACACAGCTGTAGTTGCCCGCTACTCCTCACCCGCTTCTGCCACGCTAGGCCGCCTCACTCTCCCCTACCTGTTCCCCGACCTAGCCTCCTTTCACACTGTCGCAGACCTCATCACCCACCTTAAGACTAGTGAGGCCCGCTTTCGCGCTGCTATGCCTGCCGAGTTTCTCACTAGCAACCCCCCCCCGCTCTGGATCACTCTCTACCACATCGTCACTCGCCTCCCTGACTCTCTACGCGCAGTCAGGGACCATTTCCTCTCTCGCTCCCCCACTGAGCTCACTGTTGCCCTCCTCGAGAAGGAACTGCTTGCAGCTGAGGCGAGCATCGTCACTGTAGGCACCTCTCGTGGCGACCCCCGCACCCCGTTCTTTGAGGGGTGTTCCCCTTCCCCCCTCCTCCCCTCTGTCGCCTCTACTGCTGCTGTCGACCTCCTTGGTGCTGAGAAGGTCGGAACCACGTCTGCTTCGAGCGGGCGCCGCAGGAACAAGGGAGGCAGGGGTGGGGGTGGCGGCGGAGGAGGTGGGGGTGGAGGCGGTGGGAGTGGAGGCGCGGCTGAGGAGGCCAGTGGCGGCAGTGGGGGAGGAGACAGCAGCGGCGGGAGTGGTGGCAGGGGCGGAGGCGGCAGCGGGGGCGGAGGTGGTCGTGGTGGCGGCAGGGGTGGAGGTGGCCGGGGCGGAGGCGGTGGGGGTGGTGGTCGTGGAGGCACTGGCGGAGGGCAGAGTCAGCAGCCCGCCCCGACACTTCAGGCCGCCCGTGAGTGGTATGCGCAGCGTGGCTTTACCTGCACGTACGTCATTCGCACAGGTGACCGCAGCGGCCAGCAGTGTGGGAGGCCGCACCCCACGCAGCGCTGCTTCGCGCGCCTTAACGACGCGTGGCGCACCCAGTTTCCTGCTGCCACTGAGCTGCCGCGCTGGGCTGACCTGGAAAAGAGGGGTGTTGATATTTGGGCTCTAGACTTTGATGCTATTCTCACTGCCATGTATGCCATGTCTATTAGTGGAGAGGGTGCTCAGTACTTGCGTGTTCCGCCCGACCCGGGCATTCAGGCCAGTCCGGCTGCCGCTCTAGGTGCTAGTGCGTCCGCTCCCACAGGTCCTGGTGAGGCTGCTGCCCTAGGTACTACTGCGTCTGTGCCCCCTGGTACTGAGTCGACTGCAGCACTGCACACCTTCACACTGGACTCAGGTGCTTCTCGCTCTTTCTTTCGTGACCGTACTGTCCTTGAGCCACTCGCTCGGCCAGTTGCTGTCTCCCTTGCTGACCCCTCTGGGGGTCCGGTCATTGCGACCTCCTCCACTGTCCTTCCTTGTCCTGCGGTCCCGTCCGGCACGCTGTCAGGTCTCTACCTCCCCTCGTTCTCTACGAACTTGGTGGCGGGTTGTGCGCTCCAGGACTCGGGTGTTCACCAGTTCACCCCTGCCTACGAACGCGTGACACACTGCACGTGTGCTCGGACGGGTCGCCACCTGGCTACTTTCACTCGAGAGCCGGGGTCGGACCTGTACACACTGACCACTGAGTCCCCTCAGGTAGCTGCGTCTGCGTCTACGTCTGCGTCTACGTCTGCGTCTGCGTCTGCGTCAGGTCAGCTGTCCGCCCCCTGCTCGTGTCGCTCTCTGGCGCATGAGACTGTCCTTTGGCACCACCGCCTTGGTCACCCGTCTGTGCAGCGCCTTCGGGCCATGCACAAACGGGACCTTGTTGCTGGTCTTCCCAGGGTGCTCCCTCCCCTTCCCGACTCGCCTGCTCCTCCCTGTATTCCCTGTGTCGAGGGACGGCAGCGCGCCGCTCCTCACTCCTCCTCCTTTCCCCCGACGACTGCTCCCTTGCAGACGCTTCACATGGACGTGTGGGGCCCAGCCCGCGTCCGTGGTCAGGGTCAGGAGAGGTACTTCCTGATTGTTGTTGACGACTTCTCGCGCTACACCACGGTCTTCCCCTTGCGCGTTAAGGGTGACGTCCCTGATGTCTTGATCCCTTGGATCCGCAGATCTCGTCTCCAGCTCCGTGAGCGTTTCCGCTCCGACTTCCCTGTCCTGCGTCTGCACTCTGACAGAGGTGGGGAGTTCTCCTCTGGCCTATTGGAGGCCTTCTGTCAGCAAGAGGGCATTGAGCAGTCGTACACGCTTCCGGCCTCTCCACAGCAGAATGGGGTTGCTGAGCGCCGCATTGGTCTGGTCATGGAGGTCGCTCGTACCTCCTTGAGCCATGCGGCTGCCCCCCATTTTCTGTGGCCGTTTGCAGTCCGATACGCTGCGCATCAGCTCAACCTCTGGCCCCGTGTCTCCTTGCCCGAGACTTCTCCGACACTGCGTTGGACGGGAGAGGCTGGCGATGCGTCGCGTTTTTGGGTCTGGGGATCCCGAGCTTTTGTCCGCGACACGTCCGCGGACAAGCTCTCCCGTCGTGCTGTCCCCTGCGTCTTCCTTGGCTTTGTCCCGGACGCCCCTGGCTGGCAGTTCTACCACCCCACCTCGCGTCGTGTCCTGGCCTCTCAGGACGTCACTTTCGACGAGTCCGTCCCCTACTACCGCCTCTTCCCCTACCGCACTACCCCGCTCCCCCCCCCGCCTCTCTTCCTCGCTCCAGGTGCTGAGGTACCAGACCCCCTCCCCCCTCAGGGTGCCGCTCCCTCAGGTGTGTCCCAGGTAGACCCGGGTGAGCCTGTCGAGGTAGCTGTTGACTCTCGTCCTGCTAGGGGTGCTGAGCCTGGGGGTGCTGCGTCTGGAGGTGCTGAGCCTAGGGGTGCTGCGTCTGGGGGTGCTGAGCCTGGGAGTGCTGAGTCTGGGGGTGCGGAGCCTGGGGGTGCTGAGCCAGGAGGTGCGGAGCCTGGAGGTGCTGAGCCTGGGGGTGCTGAGTCTGGGGGTGCTGAGCCTGTGCGTGCTACACCTGGAGGAGCCCTCTCCTCCCAGCAGCTGCAGGAGAGGTACCTCGAGTACTGCCGCCTCCGGAGAGGTGCTGCTGGAGCTCGTTCCGGTACTTCCCCTCCTACCCAGGAGCTCCCCCCCATTCAGCAGATCCGCGAGTGGTACACACGGCGCTGCAGTCTTCGGAGTGGTGCTCCGGGTGCTGCGGACCCTGGGGGTAGCACTGCTGCTGGTACTGAGGACCCGGGCGTTGGAGCTGCTGCTGGTGCTGGGGACCCGGGCGTTGGAGCTGCTACTGGTGCTGAGGACCCGAGCGGTGGCGCTGCTGCTGGTGCTGAGGACTCGAGTGGTGGAGCTGCTGCTGGTGCTGAGGACCTGGACGGTGGAGCTGCTACTGGTGCTGAGGACCCGGGCGTTGGAGCTGCTGCTGGAGCTGCGGACCCGGGCGGTGGAGCTGCTGCTGGTGCTGAGGTCCCGGCCGGTGGAGCTGCTGCTGGTGCTGAGGACCCGGACGTTGGAGCTGCTGCTGGTACTGAGGACCCTGCCACTGGTGTCTCTGCTGGTTCTGGAGACGCTGAGCGGCCGCGACCGTACTTCGTACCGCTCCTTCAGCAGGTTCTTGGGCAGACTCCTCCTCCTTGTCCTCCTCCCTCCTTAGAGTGTCCTCCGCCTGTCCAGCCGCAGTCACAGTTCCCGCCTGCCTCGCCTCTCCCTGCTCCCTCTCCTTACGCTGGTCCCACAGGAGGTCTTACAGAGCGTCGTGAGCCTGAGTCTCGTCCTGCGTCGCCTGTTCGTACTGCTCGCACTGGTCGTCGTGTCCCACATGAGCGTCCTCCTCCTGTCCCAGGCACTCACTACATGACTCTGCGTCCCTCCACTGCTCCTCAGCGTGTCCCGCTACCGTCTCCTCCTGCTTCCTCTCTGCCTACTCTTCCTGACCCGGAGTCTGACTCCCGTCGTGCTGCCAGTCCCACTGTCACCCGTCTCCTCGCTACTGTTGTCACTGACCCTACCTTTGAGTCCTCTGCTGCGTCTGCTCTAGTCGCTGAGTTGATAGACTTTGCTGCCCACTGTCGTCTAGACTACGCCACTAGCCTTGTTGCTGAGTCTGAGTCTGTCTGTCCTCCGTCCGTTGGGGGTGAGTGTGCTCTTGGCACGGACGTCCTTGAGGACAGACAGGAGGAGTTCCAGTGCTTTGCTGCTGCTTTGCCCCACCTCGTGTCCATGCTAGTTGCCCCTGAGGGAGACCCGGATGCACCAGACATCCCGACCCCGCGCACTTACGCTGAGGCGATGGCGGGTCCCTACTCCTCTCAGTGGCAGACAGCCATGGACGCCGAGATGGCTTCCTGGAAGTCCACACGCACCTACGTCGACGAGGTTCCCCCACCTGGGGCGAACATCGTCAGTGGCATGTGGATTTTCAGGGTGAAGCGGCCACCGGGTTCTCCTCCTGTCTTCAAGGCGCGCTACGTGGCTCGAGGCTTCAGTCAGCGAGAGGGAGTTGACTTCTTTCAGACCTTCTCCCCCACCCCGAAGATGACCACTCTTCGGGTGCTGCTGCACATAGCCGCTCAGCGCGACTACGAGCTTCACTCACTTGACTTCAGCACAGCTTTCTTGCAGGGCAGCCTGCACGAGGAGATCTGGCTGCGCCGCCCTCCTGGCTTCACTGGGTCGGTTCCTCCTGGTACCTAGTGGAGGCTTCAGCGGCCGGTCTACGGTCTCCGCCAGGCACCGCGTGAGTGGCACGACACACTGAGGACGACACTTGCGGCTCTTGGGTTCGCTCCCTCTACTGCTGACCCGTCACTGTTTCTACGCACAGACACCTCACTGCCGCCGTTCTACATCCTCGTGTACGTCGACGACTTGGTCTTTGCCACTGCTGATACCGCGGCACTCGCCCACGTGAAGTCGGAGCTGCAGAGGAGACACACGTGCACAGACCTGGGTGAACTGACAAGCTATCTTGGCTTGCGGATCACCCGGGACAGAGCACGGCGCACCATCACCTTGACTCAGTCACACATGGTGCAGCAGATCCTCCAGCGCTTCCGCTTCACGTACTCCTCGCCTCAGTCCACTCCTCTGCCTACCGGTCACTCGCTCTCAGCTCTGCCTTCGGATGAGTCCGTAGAGCCGAGTGGCCCGTATCCAGAGCTTGTGGGCTGCCTCATGTACCTGATGACCTGCACTCGACCTGACCTTGCATACCCTCTTAGCATCCTTGCACGCTATGTCGCTCCTGGCCGTCACAGGAAGGAGCACATGGATGCCGCTAAGAGGGTGTTGCGCTACTTGTGCAGTACGTCGGGCATGGGGCTAGTGCTTGGAGGGCGAGACCGAGTTGTACTTACTGGACACTCAGACGCGTCTTGGGCGGACGACCAGGCTACTTAGCGGTCGTCTCAGGGTTACACCTTCAGCCTTGGCTCTGGCTCAGTTTCTTGGCGTTCTACACGCTCTTCTTCTGTTCTCAGCTCCAGTTGTGAGGCTGAGATCTACGCCACAGCCATGGCTGCCCAGGAGCTACGCTGGCTGACCTACCTGCTGACCGACTTGGGTGAGCGGCCTCGTTCTCCTCCAGTGCTTTACGTCGACAACCAGGCTGCCATTGCCTTGTGTGAGGAGCACAGACTGGAGCACAGAACGAAGCACATCGCCCTGCGGTACTTCCTTGCTCGAGAGCTGCAGCAGCGCGGTCAGCTTTGTCTGCGTTACGTGGCCACTGAGGCCAACCTTGCTGATGTGTTCACCAAGGCGCTTCCGCCTTGTGACCATCAGCGCTTCTGTACTCTGCTAGGCCTTGTGCCTACTGGACCTCACTTACTTACCTCTTGACCTTGCTTGTACTGTGATCACTATATATATATCTACCTGCATGTTTACTCTTGCTAGGTTGTGATCACTGTATCTCTTGCTCTGTTATAAACCTGCATGTGAACTGGTCTTGTGACCACTAGCTTGTGCTCAGAATTTGTGTGGAATCCTTGAGATCCACCCTGAGCTTGTTGTTGCCTTGCTTTGCCTTGACTGGTCTTGTGACCCCTAGGTCTCCCCCACTTTGCCTATGGGGGTGTGTCAAACATTGTATATGTTATATTTGTGTAGGCTGTAGTGGGTTAGCCTACAGGGGGGTCACAACATTAGGGTTTCATATTTGTACTCACAATCCTTTCTAGTTCATCATTCCAGTCTGTTGTTCCGACAAAAACAGCAACTCCACCCCCACCATTACAAGGAAGGCGAGCATACCACCAGCAACAGCAATGATAGCTGAAGCGACAGGAGACGCATGCGCTCCAGGCTCGGCAGGATCTTCTTCAGAGGGCATGGGGATTGTTGGGGGCACAAGTGGGGCAAGAGGGAGGGAAAAGGGGAGGATGGGGGTAGAAGGGAGATTCCGATGTGTGTGTGTGTGTGTGTGTGTGTGTGTGTGTGTGTGTGTGTGTGTGTGTGTGTGTGTGTGTGTGTGTGTGTGTGTGTGTGTGTGTGTGTGTGTGTGTGTGTGTGTGTGTGTGTGTGTGTGTGTGTGTGTGTGTGTGTGTGTGTGTGTGTGTGTGTGTGTGTGTGTGTGTGTGTGTGTGTGTGTGTGTGTGTGTGTGTGTGTGTGTGTGTGTGTGTGTGTGTGTGTGTGTGTGTGTGTGTGTGTGTGTGTGTGTGTGTGTGTGTGTGTGTGTGTGTGTGTGTGTGTGTGTGTGTGTGTGTGTGTGTGTGTGTGTGTGTGTGTGTGTGTGTGTGTGTGTGTGTGTGTGTGTGTGTGTGTGTGTGTGTGTGTGTGTGTGTGTGTGTGTGTGTGTGTGTGTGTGTGGTGTGTGTGTGTGTGTGTGTGTGTGTGTGTGTGTGTGTGTTGTGTGTGTGTGTGTGTGTGTGTGTGTGTGTGTGTGTGTGTGTGTGTGTGTGTGGTGTGTGTGTGTGTGTGTGTGTGTGTGTGTGTGTGTGTGTGTGTGTGTGTGTGTGTGTGTGTGTGTGTGTGTGTGTGTGTGTGTGTGTGCGCGCGCGCGCGCGCGCGCGTGTGCGCGCGATTGCGTGTGTGTGTGTGTATGTGTGTGCCCGCGCGCGTGTGTGTGTGTACGCGTGCGCGTATGTGTGTGCACGCGCGTGCGTGCGTGTGTGTATGTGCGTGCGTGTGTACGTGTGTACCCATGTAATTGCAGAGTGCGTTGTGGGGACAACGTTTTGGCGACACTGATTTCGGCAACCCTTACAGGCAACTGACATCCGACATCATGCACATGTCCCTGCTCGGCGTGTACAAGCACAGTTGAAGGCGACCCTGCGGGAACTTGACGCTGCACTCGAACGCATCACTCACTACAGCAGACAGTCGTTCTTCCGGATTCCTGCCCACACTGATGGATACTTCAGCGGCCAGGGTACCTTCAAGGCATTCCATCATCAGGCTGTGATGCAGGTTCTGCCAGCGCTGCTGCTGACGGCGAAGGTGGACGAGAGGACTATTCGTGCTGTGGAGCTGTACTGTACATGGCACAGGGAGGCATGGCATCGCACATACCACACAGACGAGTCGCTGGCCAACCTTGACGAGATCGCGCGCACGTGAGTACGAGATGTGTCAATTCATCCTAGGTCAGAGCTGCATGAAACGTGCCCACGCAGCATAACCCATATGTGTTTTGATATAATCATCTCCATTTGTGCCATGTGATGGGTCAATGCGCAGGCTTGTACCCATGCTGATCGACGAGTTCAGCGTGGATGAACAAGCATCGAAGTTCAACATCCCGAAGATTCACGCAATGCTACACGTCAGCGACGACATCAGGCGTCGTGGCGTGCCTATACACTACTGTACGGACGTGTACGAGCACGTGCACGTGGCACTGATGAAGAGGCCATACCGAGCATCAAACAAGAGGAACACTGAGGCATCGATCACGCGACGTTGCCTTACGTCGGAGCTGGTCGAGAAGATGTCCGCTGCCGATGAGGTAGCAGATGACCAGGCACGGAGTGTCGCCCTTCAGCAGGTACGCAATCTATGTTGTATTGTAACGTGCTCGTCTGGTTGGCCAAGTGTTGGATGTTTACTTGGCGAGATTTACCAAGTCAAACCTCTGCCTGTGTTTATACGTGCAGACCATAGATACAGGAGTTGCAACGGTCACGGGGACATCAGCGAGGTTTAGGGTGGGAAACAAGAGAGATAAGACTTACAGAGCATACGCTGCAAGCGTCCCAGGCGACTTTGACCTTTTGGGTGAGTCAATTGGGGCGTATCTGGAGCTGCTGCATCCTGACAAGGACACGGAGGTGCACTATCAGGAGATGATAGATGTGCATGGAGGTGTTGCGGTACCACCGGATGACGATTTCACGAGGTATAGTAGGTATTTACAGTATGCACGGGCTACTCCACTGTTCCATAAAAAACCTTGGTTTTCTGATGTGGATGTCGAGGGCGAAGATGACAACAAGAAGAAGGTGGTTTGGCACGCGAAGATTTTCCTCCTTTTCACATTGAGATGGACAGTGCTTCATGACGACGACGACGATGAGCAGTTTTCGGAGCACCTTGCATTTGGTCGTTACTACGAAGTCGAGCGGCAGTCTGCGACAATGGATATGAAGACTCTTAGCTGGTGGCCATCTCACCGCGGTTATGGGGTATTTCCCGTTGAGAGTATACTGCTTGTGCGCCACGTTGTCCCCAAAACCGTCGACCCGTCTCATCCTCTCGCGAAGTTCATTTTGAATCATTTCAAGTGGTAGGGAGTTTTGTTGTACACTTATGTATATATGTGTTATGTACATTGGTTTATATCTTACAATTGTATTTATGCAAGGATTGGGCTCGTGCATACATTGTGTGGCCCGTGAATGCGGCAACAATTTGTGTGTGTGTATGTGTGTGTTTAATATTACATTTATTTTGTGAACAATTTGACCATTCATATGTATAATCTCATGGATGCGCTTCTATTCTAAAGGCGACTCTGTACAGAATCAACACAATCGTGAAATCTGCAACAATGTCGGACAAATGTGGAAGCTGGGCTACACTGCACGCGCGATCTGATACTGTAAATCCCGTCTAGCACTGCGCCTAGCTGCACGCGTGACTGTGGAAAGATTAATGTTGAAACATTTTATATCATGTTACTGCTGCCCTGTTGTTTTTTCGATCCGTTTTCGCCAAGTAGTTCACATCTGTTCAAAGCTTGGGTAAGTATGGTCCGCAACCCACGTCTACTTTCGCTTCCGAAGAATGTTGACTTCGGGTTTGGTTTACACCCAGTACTTCCGCTTAGATTCGTCTCATACCCAGTTCTCCATCAAATCTGTTTAGTCTCGATACTCTAAATCCAGAATGCAGTGCCCCACAAGTGGCGAACCACGTCGACAAGAAAAATGCTGCTGCGCTTGGACGTTTCCGTGTTCTGTTGCAACTGCTAGTGTGTCGGTGTTGCTGTTACTGTACATCCATGCGCAGTTCTAGCGCGCCGCGCCAACGTTGCATGATTCTGCGGTTGCTGTACCTCGACAAACCGGCTCGACACCAACAAGGCAACTTCCAAGAATGAGGTGTGTTTGGAATAAATCTTCCAAAAACCTCAGCCAGCGCAACAGGTCCCCGTCGAATGCCAGCCAGTCACTAGGTATTGCCGTTGCCAGCGCACCAGGTGCAGCGCAGCATTTCATCACAGCTGGACAGTGCACCCTGTCCTAGCTGTGAAGGGCGCGATGCGCGTCCTCCACATCGCCTCTCACACGCTGCAAGCCACCCACTTCCTTTCTTGTCTGGCACGCTACCCTCGCACGACCCAACCCAGGTGACTGGAATGATGGACTAGCAAGGATTGTGAGTACAAATATGAAACCCTAATGTTGTGACCCCCCTGTAGGCTAACCCACTACAGCCTACACAAATACAACATGTATAATGTTTGACACACCCCCATAGGCAAAGTGGGGGAGACCTAGGGGTCACAAGACCAGTCAAGGCAAAGCAAGGCAACAACAAGCTCAGGGTGGATCTCAAGGATTCCACACAAATTCCGAGCGCAAGCTAGTGGTCACAAGACCAGTTCACATGCAGGTTTATAGCAGAGCAAGAGATACAGTGATCACAACCTAGCAAGAGCAAACATGCAGGTATAGATATATATAGTGATCACAGTACAAGCAAGTCAAGAGGTAAGTAAGTGAGGTCCAGTAGGCACAAGGCCTAGTAGAGTGCAGAAGCGCTGATGGTCACGAGGCTGAAGCGCCTTGGTGAACACATCAGCAGTGTTGGCCTCAGTAGCCACGTAGCGAATACAAAGCTGACCGCGCTGCTGCAGCTCACGAGCAAGGAAGTACCGCAGGGCGATGTGCTTCGTTCTGTGCTCCAGTCTGTGCTCCTCACACAAGGCAATGGCAGCCTTGTTGTCGACGTACAGTACTGGAGGAGAACGAGGCTGCTCTCCGAGGTCGGTCAGCAGGTAGGTCAGCCAGCGTAGCTCCTAGGCAGCCATGGCTGTAGCGTAGATCTCAGCCTCGCAACTGGAGCCGAGAACAGAGGAAGAGCGTGTAGAGCGCCAAGAAACTGAGCCAGAGCCAAGGCTGAAGGTGTAACCCTGAGACGACCGCTGAGTGGCCTGGTCGTCTGCCCAAGAAGCGTCTGAGTGCCCTGTGAGAACAACTCGGTCTCGCCCTCCAAGCACAAGCCCCATGCCCGACGTACTGCACAAGTAGCGCAACACCCTCTTAGCGGCATCCATGTGCTCCTTCCTGTGACGGCCAGGAGCAACATAGCGTGCAAGGATGCTAAGAGGGTATGCAAGGTCAGGTCGAGTGCAGGTCATCAGGTACATGAGGCAGCCCACAAGCTCTGGATACGGGCCACTCGGCTCTACGGACTCATCCGAAGGCAGAGCTGAGAGCGAGTGACCGGTAGGCAGAGGAGTGGACTGAGGCGAGGAGTACGTGAAGCCGAAGCGCTGGAGAACCTGCTGCACCATGTGTGACTGAGTCAGGGTGATGGTGCGGCGTGCTCTGTCCCGGGTGATCCGCAAGCCAAGATAGCTTGTCAGCTCACCCAGGTCTGTGCACGTGTGTCTCCTCTGCAGCTCCGACTTCACGTGGGCGAGTCCTGCAGTGTCAGCAGTGGCAAAGACCAAGTCGTCGACGTACACGAGGATGTAGAACGGCGGCAGCGAAGTGTCGGTGCGCAGGAACAGCGACGGGTCAGCTGTAGAAGGCGCGAACCCAAGAGCCGCAAGTGTAGTCCTCAGTGTGTCGTGCCACTCACGCGGAGCCTGGCGGAGACCGTAGACCGGCCGCTGAAGCCTCCACTGGGTACCAGGAGGAAACGACCCAGTGAAGCCAGGTGGGCGGCGCAGCCAGATCTCCTCGTGCAGGCTGCCCTGCAAGAAAGCAGTGCTGAAGTCAAGTGAGTGAAGCTCGTAGTCGCGGTGAGCGGCTATGTGCAGCAGCACCCGAAGAGTGGTCATCTTCGGGGTGGGGGAGAAGGTCTGGAAGAAATCAACTCCCTCTCGCTGACTGAAGCCTCGAGCCACGTAACGCGCCTTGAAGACAGGCGGAGAACCCGGCGGCCGCTTCACCCTGAAAATCCACATGCCACTGACGATGTTCGCCCCAGGAGGGGGAACCTCGTCGACGTAGGTGCCTGTGGACTTCCAAGAAGCCATCTCGGCGTCCATGGCTGTCTGCCACTGAGAGGAGTAGGGACCCGCCATCGCCTCAGCGTAAGTGCGCGGGGTCGGGATGTCTGGTGCATCCGGGTCTCCCTCAGGGGCAACTAGCAAGGACACGAGACGGGGCAAAGCAGCAGCAAGACACTGGAACTCCTCCTGTCTGTCCTCAAGGACGTCCGTGCCAAGAGCACACTCACCCCCGACGGACGGAGGACAGACAGACTCAGACTCAGACTCAGCAACAAGGCTCGCAGCGTAGTCTAGACGACAGGCAGCAGCAAAGTCAACCAACTCAGCGACCAGAGCAGACGCAGCCGAGGACTCAAAGGTAGGGTCAGTGACAACAGTAGCGAGGAGACGCGTGACAGTAGGGTGCTCAGCACGATACCGGTCAGACTCAGGGTCCGGAACGTCAGGCAAAGAGGAAGCAGGAGGAGACGGTAGAGGGACACGCTGAGGAGCAGTAGAGGGACGCAGAGTCATGTAGTGAGTGCCTGGGACAGGAGGAGGACGCTCACGACGGACACGACTACCAGTGCGAGCAGGACGAACAGGCGAAGCAGGACGAGACTCAGGCTCACGACGCTCTATAAGACCTCCTGTGGGACCAGTGTAAGGAGAGGGAGCAGGGAGAGGCGAGGTAGGTGGTAACAGTGACTGCGGCTGGACAGGCGGAGGACACTCTACGGAGGGAGGAGGACAAGGAGGAGGAGTCTGCCCAAGAACCTGCTGAAGGAGCGGTACGAAGTACGGTCGCGGTCGCACAGCGTCTCCGGAAGCAGAGGAGACTCCAGCGGCCGGGTCCTCAGTACCAGCAGGAGCTCCAGCGTCCGGGTCCACAGCACCAGCAGCAGCTCCACCGGCCGGGTCCTCAGCACCAGTAGTAGCTCCAACGCCCGGGTCCTCAGCAGCAGCAGCAGTGCCACCGCTCGGGTCCTCAGCTCCAGCAGCAGCTCCACCGTCCGAGTCCTCAGCACCAGCAGCAGCTCCACCGTCCAGGTCCTCAGCACCAGCAGCAGCGCCACCGCCCAGGTCCTCAGCTCCAGCAGCAGCTCCAACGTCCGAGTCCTCAGCACCAGCAGCAGCTCCACCAGGCGGGTCCGCAGCACCAGTAGCAGCTCCCACGTCCGGGTCCTCAGCACCAGCAGCAGCGCCACCCCCAGGGTCCGCAGCACCAGGAGCACCACTCCGAAGACTGCAGCGCCGTGTGTACCACTCGCGGATCTGCTGAATGGGGGGGAGCTCCTGGGTAGGAGGGGAAGTACCGGAACGAGCTCCAGCAGCACCTCTCCGGAGGCGGCAGTACTCGAGGTACCTCTCCTGCAGCTGCTGGGAGGAGAGGGCTCCTCCAGGTGTAGCACGCACAGGCTCAGCACCCCCAGACTCAGCACCCCCAGGCTCAGCACCTCCAGGCTCCGCACCTCCTGGCTCAGCACCCCCAGGCTCCGCACCCCCAGACTCAGCACTCCCAGGCTCAGCACCCCCAGACGCAGCACCCCTAGGCTCAGCACCTCCAGACGCAGCACCCCCAGGCTCAGCACCCCTAGCAGGACGAGAGTCGACAGCTACCTCGACAGGCTCACCCGGGTCTACCTGGGACACACCTGAGGGAGCGGCACCCTGAGGGGGGAGGGGGTCTGGTACCTCAGCACCTGGAGCGAGGAAGAGAGGCGGGGGGGGGAGCGGGGTAGTGCGGTAGGGGAAGAGGCGGTAGTAGGGGACGGACTCGTCGAAAGTGACGTCCTGAGAGGCCAGGACACGACGCGAGGTGGGGTGGTAGAACTGCCAGCCAGGGGCGTCCGGGACAAAGCCAAGGAAGACGCAGGGGACAGCACGACGGGAGAGCTTGTCCGCGGACGTGTCGCGGACAAAAGCTCGGGATCCCCAGACCCAAAAACGCGACGCATCGCCAGCCTCTCCCGTCCAACGCAGTGTCGGAGAAGTCTCGGGCAAGGAGACACGGGGCCAGAGGTTGAGCTGATGCGCAGCGTATCGGACTGCAAACGGCCACAGAAAATGGGGGGCAGCCGCATGGCTCAAGGAGGTACGAGCGACCTCCATGACCAGACCAATGCGGCGCTCAGCAACCCCATTCTGCTGTGGAGAGGCCGGAAGCGTGTACGACTGCTCAATGCCCTCTTGCTGACAGAAGGCCTCCAATAGGCCAGAGGAGAACTCCCCACCTCTGTCAGAGTGCAGACGCAGGACAGGGAAGTCGGAGCGGAAACGCTCACGGAGCTGGAGACGAGATCTGCGGATCCAAGGGATCAAGACATCAGGGACGTCACCCTTAACGCGCAAGGGGAAGACCGTGGTGTAGCGCGAGAAGTCGTCAACAACAATCAGGAAGTACCTCTCCTGACCCTGACCACGGACGCGGGCTGGGCCCCACACGTCCATGTGAAGCGTCTGCAAGGGAGCAGTCGTCGGGGGAAAGGAGGAGGAGTGAGGAGCGGCGCGCTGCCGTCCCTCGACACAGGGAATACAGGGAGGAGCAGGCGAGTCGGGAAGGGGAGGGAGCACCCTGGGAAGACCAGCAACAAGGTCCCGTTTGTGCATGGCCCGAAGGCGCTGCACAGACGGGTGACCAAGGCGGTGGTGCCAAAGGACAGTCTCATGCGCCAGAGAGCGACACGAGCAGGGGGCGGACAGCTGACTTGACGCAGACGCAGACGCAGACGCAGCTACCTGAGGGGACTCAGTGGTCAGTGTGTAAAGGTCCGACCCCGGCTCCCGAGTGAAGGTAGCCAGGTGGCGACCCGTCCGAGCACACGTGCAGTGTGTCACGCGCTCGTAGGCAGGGGTGAACTGGTGAACACCTCCGTCCTGGAGCGCACTACCTGCCACCAAGTTCGTAGAGAACGAGGGGAGGTAGAGACCTGACAGCGTGCCGGACGGGACCGCCGGACAAGGAAGGACAGTGGAGGAGGTCGCAATGACCGGACCCCCAGAGGGGTCAGCAAGGGAGACAGCAACTGGCCGAGCGAGTGGCTCAAGGACAGTGCGGTCACGAAAGAAGGAGCGAGAAGCACCTGAGTCCAGGGTGAAGGTGTGCAGTGCTGCAGTCGACTCAGTACCAGGGGGCACGGACGCACGAGCACCTAGGGCAGCGGCCTCACCAGGACCTGTGGGAGCAGACGCACTAGCACCTAGAGCGGCAGCCGGACTGGCCTGAATGCCCGGGTCGGGCGGAACACGCAAGTACTGAGCACCCTCTCCACTAATAGACATGGCATACATGGCAGTGAGAATAGCATCAAAGTCTAAAGCCCAAATATCAACACCCCTCTTTTCCAGATCAGCCCAGCGCGGCAGCTCAGTGGCAGCAGGAAACTGAGTGCGCCACGCGTCGTTAAGGCGCGCGAAGCAGCGCTGCGTGGGGTGCGGCCTCCCACACTGCTGGCCGCTGCGGTCACCTGTGCGAATGACGTACGTGCAGGTAACGCTACGCTGCGCATACCACTCACGGGCGGCCTGAAGTGTCGGGGCGGGCTGCTGACTCTGCCCTCCGCCAGTGCCTCCACGACCACCACCCCCACCGCCGCCGCCCCGGCCACCTCCACCCCTGCCGCCGCCACGACCACCTCCGCCTCCGCTGCCGCCTCCACCACCACTCCCGCCGCTGCTGTCTCCTCCCCCACTGCCGCCACTGGCCTCCTCAGCCGCGCCTCCACTCCCACCGCCTCCACCCCCACCTCCTCCGCCACCACCCCCACCCCTGCCTCCCTTGTTCCTGCGGCGCCCGCTCGAAGCAGACGCGGTCCCGACCTTCTCAGCACCAAGAAGGTCGACAGCAGCAGCAGAGGCGACAGAGGGGAGGAGGGGGGAAGGGGAACACCCCTCAAAGAACGGGGTGCGGGGGTCGCCACGAGAGGTGCCTACAGCGACGATGCTCGCCTCAGCTGCAAGCAGTTCCTTCTCGAGGAGGGCAACAGTGAGCTCAGTGGGGGAGCGAGAGAGGAAGTGGTCCCTGACTGCACGCAGAGAGTCAGGGAGGCGGGTGACGATGTGGTAGAGAGTGATCCAGAGCGGGGGGGGGTTGCTAGTGAGAAACTCGGCAGGCATAGCAGCGCGAAAGCGGGCCTCACTAGTCTTAAGGTGGGTGATGAGGTCTGCGACAGTGTGAAAGGAGGCTAGGTCGGGGAACAGGTAGGGGAGAGTGAGGCGGCCTAGCGTGGCAGAAGCGGGTGAGGAGTAGCGGGCAACTACAGCGGTGTAGAGGTCCTTAGCAGTCTTGCACTGGCCGAAGTGCTCGCGCTCGTCTAGCGGCAGGGAGTTGCGAATAGCAAAGCGAGCGTGCGCATCACGGGTCTGCCACTGGGAACGCAGAGTGCTGTCAGCAGACGAGTCAGGGGCAGTGGCATGGCCTAGGGCATGGTCGTACAGTGAGATATCTTCCTTGGCAGTGAGCTGTAGGAACAGGTGCAGGTCATCGAGCCAGGTTTCGAACTTCACTGGACGGCCCTCGGCATCGAAAGCTAGAACTGGCGGACTAGCCATAGTGACAGTAGCAGTAGCAGTAGTAGTAGGAAGCGTGGCAGCTGCAGTGGCAGCAGTGTGCGCGGTAGGTAGAAAATAAACAGCAGTGAGATCGAGTGCCTCGCGGGCAGCGGCTGCAGAGGCGCACGGGCAGCAGCGGTGCACGGGGAACGGCAGTGCACGGGCAGCGGCGGCGCACGGGCAGCGGTGGCGCTCGGGAGGCAGCGGTGCGCAAGCAGCAGCGGAAGCAGCGGCGTACGAGCGGTTGCGGGCAGCGGGGCGTCTGCGAGCAGGCGACGAGCGGCTGCGGGCGGGCGGCCGCTGCGACGGCGGGCTGCGGGCCTGCGGGGCGTGCGCGAGCGGCAGCGGCTGCTGGCCTGCGGCGCACTAGCGGTAGCGGGCGACTCACGGGCGGCGGCTGCAGAGGCGCACGGGCGGCAGCGGCTTATGCGCACGGGCAGCAGCGCCGACAGCGCACGGGCGGCTGCAGCAGCGAGCGGTGCGCAAGCAGCAGCGGCAGCAGCGCACGGGTGGCAGCGGCGTCGGTGCACGGGCGGCAGCGGCGTCGGCGGACGGGCGGCTGCGGGCAACGGGCGTGCGGCAGCTGCGGCGGCGAGCTGCGGGCCTGCGGGGCCACGGCGGGGTGCGCGCGAGCGGGCGACGGGCGGCTGCAGCAGCGGGCGCGTCAGCGAGGCGCACAGGCAGCGCGCGGGCAGCGTGCGGGGCCGTCCGTAAAGAAAAACAGCCGCGCGCGTGCGGCTAGCGGGGCGCGCGCAGCGAAATCGACCGCGCGGGGGTGGGTAGCGGGATGCGCGCGCTAAAAAAAAAAGTCGAGTCGCGCGCGGGCGGCTGGCGGGCTGCGCGCGCGCGGTAGGTAGGAGGCGCACGAGGGCGCGTAGGCGCACGAGGCGCACAGTAGGTAGGTAGGTATGTAGGTAACGGTGGGCCCTAAGAACGGTCCTAGCGAAGGACCTGCTCTGAAACCATGTCAGTAATTACAGACTGGAATGATGGACTAGCAAGGATTGTGAGTACAAATATGAAACCCTAATGTTGTGACCCCCCTGTAGGCTAACCCACTACAGCCTACACAAATACAACATGTATAATGTTTGACAGTGAGAAGTGCACGGCGCGCGTCCGGGCGATCAACGCCGTCACACGCGGCAAGCCAACCACATCCTTTGGTACCCCCACATCATCCCCTTCCCTTATCTCTTCCACCCCCCCATTTCCTTTCCCCGTTGGCAGGGGTATGGTTACATGCTCGGTGATTGTTTCTCGTTTCAGAATTTCAAATTTCGAATTTCAAACTTCTACTCCTCCTCCTAACCATTTCCATCCTTGCCAGAATTCCCGCGTCGCATGCCGAGCCTCCACTCGCTGCGACCGCTGTCGCAGGTTTGGTGGACTCTCCAATCATGGTGCGTGCATCTTCAGTCGTTGTAGCACTCTCACTAGTGGCTCTTCCCCCAAACCTTATCTCCTTTTCTATTGTCAAGTTTTCATAGCATATAAATATTGTAGCCGGGCGTCTTGCTGGCTATACGTTTCGTTTTACTGTCTAATCCCTAGAAATCATGGCGCCTGGCAAATCTAAAAACCTTGTCCCTAATTCTTTGAAAATGCACCAGACTCGAGCAACGCTTCCGCGGAAGAGCAAGGAACGGCACTTGTTCTTTCCGTCCCCCGCTGGAGGTAAGTTTCCCTTTTTCTGTTACACTAGCCTTCGATATAGTTATGTGTATAAGTAACTGTGTTTCTACTCTTCCATTTTTATATTCTGTACGTTGCAGGAACCAACACTACAAAAGAGACGGAGGAACCACCTGCTGGTCGTCACCCTACCGGACAGCATCAAAAGACTAATCATCGGAGCCTCGATGAGCTCAACGCTGCTGATGGCGCTGGAACGTCCGAGCTTTCGCCGACCACTGGTGTCACTCCGTCCCAGCCAGCCAAGGCTTCGGGCCAGCCCGCCAAGGCTTCGGGCCAGCCCGCCAAGGCTTCGGGCCAGCCCGCCAAGGCTTCGGGCCAGCCCGCCAAGGCTCCGGGCCAGCCCGCCAAGTCTCCGGGCCAGCCTGTCAAGGCTACTGCAGTCCCTGCCGACACCGCTGGTGGTTCCGAAGGCTCCGGTGACGGTGGTCATCCCCCTGCTGTCATCGAAACTATCGAAAATTGTGTCGCTGTCGTAGCGGACAAGGAACCCGCCGCTGAAAAAGGTGATTCACACCTGTGCTCACTCTTAGCCTTGCATTCCGTTGCCTGCAACCATGACTAATATTTCTGTTCCGTATTTGTTTTTGCCCACCAACAGAAAAGGCTGATGCAAGCCCGATGGAGTTAATCATGTCACGAGCGAAAGGTCGGGTGTACGCTACTCAGGCCGCAGCTTATGACGAGGAGGAGCGCGACGAACCCTTGGTGAACGACGAGCTGGTAGCCAAGGCGGGTACTCAAAAGGCGATCGCGGATACATATCGCAAGGAGAACGAGCGTAGGGCGGCGGAATTGAAAGACTGCCTCGTGCTTATCACGCACCTTGCTAAGAAGGCCTCGGAAGTTGACGCGGGCGCTCTCACCTGGGAAGTAAGCTAAATTTATTTTAGGCTGCATTCCATTTCCTCTAAGCACGTCGGATTACTAATTTCTAAAGTGTTGCTCACAGGTGTACACCAAGAAGTCTTGCGATGAGTTTCTGTACAACCGAGAGATGCTCAATCTTAGTCCCGACTCTGATGACATGCTGAAGTCGCTCATAAGTAAGGGTTTCCTGCAGTTTTGCCTGTTGTCCCTGTCAGTTTGTGGAAGCTGACTAGTGTTTTTTTTTTATGCAGGGCATTCGGGCCACACGCCAGACTCACCCGAAGGCTTGAAAGTGGCTGCAATTGCGACGTCGCAAGGCAAGCTGAGGCATGCCTGTGTGCGTTTCAATGATCGCATCGGTAAGATCTACCACCTTACCCGCGTCCACGTGTTGACTAACGAGCCCTGTGTCTTCATGGGTGAGAAGCGTAGCCTGAAGGGCCTGACTATTTACTACGAGCCCAAGGGTTTCCCCAGCATGGGCGAAGCCTATATCACCAAGAACGATTCCAGTAAGTAGGTTTCTTTTCCGCTTTCTGTAGCATCCTTGAACCAGTATCTGACCTTTTCACTGTAACCCTGCAGAGTTTTTCGGCTTACCCTGGCATGTCCTTAACGGAGTCCCGTTTTCCACCGACGGTTTTGTTCTATGTGCTGCTCTGTGGGACTCTGAGTGGGACGGGTCCCTCCCGATTGCCTTGTTTCCTGAGCAGCTTCTTGTGCTGCTGGCAGTAGTGAGTTCTCTAGTTTTACCGTTGGTGTTTTATCGTAATGTAATGCTTACACTTTTGTGGTTACTGTGTCAGGTGCGCTCCAAATCGCGCAATCCCTGCTGCAAGGCCCAGTTCACGCGTTCCGGGGATCCTGGAGCTCTTGCCAGGCAGGCACGGGTGGTGCAGCGTTGGATCAACGCCACCGAAGTTAAGCGCGATGGAGAGTGCATTGGCATCGGGAAGCTGTGCACCGTCGGTTGGACCGACATTTCTGAAGAGGAGCTAGCGGGGGATGAGCTTGGGGATCTGTCACCTGATGATCTTGTCCCGACCAGCGCTCATCGCAGGGTTTATTATCCGAACGAGGTGCAGGTAGAACTGTTCTAGGTTTAGGTAGTGTAGGTGTAGTTACTGTTGCTAGGTATAGGTGTAGGTGTAGTTATTGTATTGGTACGTGTACTATGTATGCAGCGTCTCTTTAGTAATATGTAATTTTGGGCAACGTTTCAAATGTTACTATTAAGTACTGTAATTGCGGTGTAGTCGCTTTTATTATATAATTATATATTTAGCATTCGATTAGGCCCCACTGATAACTGCACAAATGCCACCGTTACATGCACAATTGCCGCCTCAAAGATAACAATTGAATTTTATCCGATAGACCAATACACGCTGTCTTCCGCGTTATCGTTTCAATTGACCTGCATCACTTTCGCTAGAAGAACAAATTCGAACGTGACGTGGCACAAATAACGACCTCCGTTTAACATCCAGATTACAACGAACAAAGCAGTGTTTATCGAGTCGATTTTGCTGACGCGACAACCAATCGGAAGAAATTTACCGCCCACTGTCGATCAAACAACTGTCTGCATTCAGTTCGCCGAAATTATCCAAGCCAAATCTTCAGGTTTGGCAGCCAGCTGCTCGACCACTCGAAACCTTCTCGCGAGCAACAAGCTACTATACACGCAAACCAATCGCTTCATCGGGGAAAACGCCTGCAGCCGAAAACCAATCGCTTACGACTGGTTTCCAACTTGGAAACCACACCAGCTCTTTTCCCGATGCAGAATAGGCATGTCGTTTTTAGTCGATGAAAAACAAACCTGATGGTGGTGCAGCAGACGCTGGGCCCATGTCACAAGTCGAGCACAAGGAGAGGCATGCCTGACAGAGCACTTTGAAGCTGTTAGTATGATTACACAGTTCCTGTAGTCAGGCGGACATGTGATTTTCACAAATTCATTTTCTCCTCCAGGCTGGTGGTCGTGTATGTTCACACGTCTCGTGATCACTGCCCACCAAGTTGGATTGGAGAAGCAAGAATTTGGCCCTGAACTGCCTTCTGAAGCAACGTCGATCTAGTATGATGCACATCATGGACGTCGCACCCTGTGACACGACGTGCGACACACAGCTGACTAGCCACGTCAGCAGAATCACCACGCTGAGCCGCCACTGGATCTTCGCTCCTTCTGCGCTCATCATGCTGATGACCATGGATCCTCCCATTGGAAAGCAACGCGAAAAATGTAGGAATGGAAGAATATTATAGTATTGATCCTTCTTGAGAAAGTGAAGTTTGCAAGATGCTAGAGATATGTGTTTTTGAAAGCGTGAACGTCTACTTAATATCTGGAACGGATGGAGTGCAGTGCTAAGAGATACAGAGACAGACAGGAGCGAGTGTAGGAATATTAGCAGCAAAGAATCCAAGAAAAATGGCTAACGCGTGCAGAATCAGTGAGGGGAAGTTTGTGAGGGGTTGTGATGGCTGGAATGGGTTGGTCTGGTTAGTTCAGGCGAGCGTAGTCGCGAAAGCTATATTGGTTTCGAAGCATTGCGACAGTTATACCAACCTTGCAATTGTGCAGCTCGAATACTCACGAAATTCGCAAGATGGTTACCCTGCTATTCATCTGTGAGCAGAATGCTGAGGGGGCCTTGGAAGAAACATTGTGAGATGACGTGGAATATATCGAGGCGCGGGATGCCAGCATTTTGTTTCAATTTTTGGGAATCTTGCCAATCGCGCAATTCCGACGAATCAGAACAGTGGCAGACCGTTTTTTACTAACACGAACAGCACGACCTCGTGATTCCATAACGAAACAATAACACAAATACCTCCTTTGTTCATCATAAGTCAGCCGAGAAATCAAATACTTACCAGCTGGTGGGTAGAAGTAATCAAGATTCTATCCTAGAAGTCATTAACCTGAAGAATATGGCTCACTTCACTACGCTTAATGGAGACAAAGCATGTCGGCTAAATAAATCTCTCACGTGTTCATGGCAACTGCCGTTCAACGGCGACCGTGACACGAAATTCACAATCGATTCTAATACAGTCACTTTACATCCTGCTTACTGCAAGACAAACCATGGGTTTCAACATCATGCAAGGAGCACAGCTACATCACGGATTGCGCGGAGAAGACAAAAAGACAGCTGTGTAGATTGCACGGAGAAGCAGCAGCAGATGCTGTGCGAAACGAGTCTTATAAGAACCAGTGGGGGAGGAAGTTTGGCTGTGATTGCAGAGACACTAGCAGCAGAAGAAAATACCATTTTGCTGTGGCTGTTGACTTGGTGGTGGCCGTTGGATTGCCTTATTATTGGCCTGAAGGCAGAGACAACAGGAGAAGACGGGAAAATAGCAGGAAGGGAGGAGGGAGACAAGTGAGTCGGCGGAGAGTGGGGGGAAGCGAGGGAGAGGGAGGGAGGAAAAAAAGGAGCGGAAGGAAAGGCTCAACATTTGACTGCATGGCACACGGATAACTGCAATACCACAGCCTGCAAACAAACTCTGGTTTTAGCTACCCCAGCTTCCCTCCTTTTCCCCACGTCCGAGACCCACATCCCCACTAGCAGAAACCCTCACCTGCTTGATTATTTCATCCACGTCAACTACACCAGTGCTGCCCGCTGCAGCCCCTCCAGTCGCACTCATGGGCGGCATGGGCTTGGCAGGTAGCATGTGATGGTGTGCACCGGTATTACGGGGGGATGCATGGGCCACTTGATTGGGGCTCAAGGCAGGAGGTGGCGGAGAGAGGGAGGAGGACAGAGAGGCAGGGACTCCTGTGGTAGGGGATGGGGATGGGGTAGGTTGTTAGGAGACAAGGAGAGTGGGTGAGAGAGTGAGGGGGTGGAAGGCCAAGAAAGGGCAGAGGTGGTACTGCAGCATTGAGTGGGGATGTGTTGGCTGCTTGGTTGGGGTTAATAGGAAACGTTGGGGAGAGAGGATATGCATGAAGTAGAGGCTATTGATTGGGAATACAGGTGAAGTTTGGCTGGATGGAAGGAGGGAGGGAGGGAGGGAGGGAGGGAGGGAGGGAGGGAGGGAGGGAGGGAGGAAGGGAGGGAGGGAGGGAGGGAGGGAGGGAGGGAGGGAGGGAGGGAGGGAGGGAGGGAGGGAGGGAGGGAGGGAGGGAGGAGAGAAGGAGGGACAGAAATGGGCAAAGGAGGAAAAAACTTGGATGGCAAGGCTGTTAGAAGATGAGGTGGTGTGGAGAATTTCTGTAGTCCGGAAAAGAAACAGGGGAGGTTGGTTCGTAAGATAAAGAGAGAGAAACCTGACATGCAATCCCGCACAAGTCACGCACACACATGCGTAACCGTCATGCTGACTAGGCAATCCACAAAGCAAAAAAACTCACCTTGGTCTCTAGCGGGTGAGGCAGCAACAGCAGCAGAATCAGTAGTCGCTCTTTGTGCTACTTCCGCAACTCGAGCCAGCATCTCTCCCACAGGACCATGAACGGCTCGGGATACAGGAAGCGTTGCCACCACACCCCCCCCAGATCCACCTGCTCCTGCATGCCCCTGCTGCTGCCCCTGCTGCCCCTGCTGCTGCTGCTGCCCCTGCAGCTGCTGCTGATGCTGATGCTGCCGCTGCCGTTCCTGCTCCTGCTCCTGCTCCAACTGCATCTGCTTCCACTGCTGCTGCTTCTGCAGCTCCTGCTTCTGCTTCTGTTGCTTTTGAAAATCCGAAAAGTCATGAGAAAACCCTTCCCCAGATGAAGCCTTCATGACTTCATTGAAAGGAGGGGGCCGGGGGGCAGACCGCTTGGGCGAACTCGGTACATCAGAGGAGAAGGGCGCAGGAGCAAAAGGAGGGATAGGGTTGGCGTGAAACGGCCCATCTTCAGGTACAGTCGAGGCACGATCTTCGGATAATCTCCCACCGCCGCCGCCGCTGTTAACTTTAAGGCTTCCCGTCTCAGCTGCCCCTGCAGTACTCTCGCCTCCCCAGCGGGAGAATGAATAGGTAGTGGAGGAAGATGGGGAGCCGACGGGGTGGGAGGAGGCGCGGGGGGAGTGAACGGGGGAGCGAGGCAAGGCAGAGGAGTTGGGAGGGGGTAGGGGAAGCGGGGGAGAGAAGTTGGTGTGGAGGAGGTGGGGTGTGGGAAAGTGGGAGGGGGAGGAGGATGGTTCTGCTGTCCGATCGGCTGCAGCAGAGGGGCCTTGTGCAGCAAATGCCTGGGAGAAACTGAAGGAGTGGCCTTCCTGTAAGCAAGATTGGGACACGGGAAGAGGGGGTGGAAATGGGAGATGGGAGATGTTGAGTGAATCAACTGACAGATCATTGAGTCCTGGGAGTAATTAAGGAGTGGGTGCTGTGGAGAAGGCGGGAAGAGGCAAATGGTGTTTGTGGATGGAAAGAGATTGGGGAGAGGAGAGGGAGAATTGAGGAAGGTAAAGTTGGTGGTAAAAGGGGAGCGAGATGGCATAGGAAGAGGCAGTAGAGTATTGCGGGAAAGACAGTAGGAGAAGCGGGGCTGATCCTAAGTCCTAACAACGCGTTTCAACTCTCGCACCTTTGAATATAACTCCTTCACTTCCTCCCTCTAGCTGCTTTCTGCTCACACCTCCCTACCACTTGCGCTCACCCCTTCCCATCCCCCCTCTTCTCTTTTCGCTCACTCCTTCCCAACTCCCACCCCCCTCTTCCCTTTCGCTCACTCTTTCCCAATCCCCACCCCATTCTACCCCTCGCTCGCTCCTTCCCACCCCTTTCTCATCCTACCCCTTTCGCTCGCTCCTTTCCACACCTCTCCCCTCCCCAACCCTTCTCGTTCTCCACTTCCCACCCACCGTTCCGCCAGTCGACTCGTCTACGTCTGGCAAGAAAACAAACGCGGGCGCGTTCCTCTTTCCCCCTGCTGCCGGCCCCGCCATCCCCGCCGCCCCCCCCGCCCGCGCCCCCACTCCCGTCGCCGTGCCAGGCGCAACCTCCCCTGCATTAGCCGCCCTTTCACCAAGCAAGTCCGCAGCTGCTGCTGCATATGCCGGCGCTACTTCATACCCCCCTGGCCTCGGGGAAGACCCGCTGGGGGACGTTCCCTGCATTCCCCCCATCCCCCCTGCGCCTCCTACTCCCCCCGCGGCCCCCATCCCCCCTGCTGCCCCTAACCCTCCTGCGCCCCATACTCCCCCTACTCCTCCTGCGGAAGGGGAAACTGCTCGTGGGCTGGGGGATCTATGATGGCTTGACACCTCTTCCTCTGATGATACTACCCGTACCAACCCGCGATCCCCTGTTCGCCCTAAACTCGCGTCGCCACTACCCGCGCGGCTGGAAGCTCGGCTACTGCCTCTGCTGCCGGCGGAGATGGTCGGTAGCGGCAATTGGCGCGCCTCATCGCGACGCTTGTCTCGCTTCAGATTGAATTGCTCCGTGTATCCCACGTCGGATGAATCTTCGACAGTCCACGGGAGCGACGACATGCCTGGTGGCCGATGCGATGATGGCACAGGTCAAGAAACGGCTCTTGATGCTGCTGCTGATGATGATGCGGCAGGTGGCGACGATGGTACTGCTGCTTACGGAAATCGCTGGATCGGGCGCGATAAGGAAAGGGCGGGGGGGGGGGGGAACTCCAAGAGAACGGGCGCGGCTGAGCCTTTTCACGGGGATATGATCTGTGCCTTTGAATTCCACTGAGCGCGTGGGAAAACCGCATACCAAAAAAAAAAAAAAACAAACAAACAAACAAACAAACAAAGAAAAAACAAACGAGATTAGGGTTACACGTGGATGTGCACTTCGCCCACCTGAGCAGGTCCGACTCGCGATTCTAGCTTAGACCTATTAAATGTGACATACGTCAAGGAGGAGGAAAAAAAAAGAGGATAAAATAGTAACAACAATCACATGAAAGTTGAAGAAGTAACGAGTGTGAGAACGGCACGACGAAACGAATATGACCGTGCTTTCAAGTCAAGTAATTACAGCAGACCATGGAAAAGCACGAAGATGACTTTCAGGCAGCACAGGAGCTTCGTTCGCTAGCAGTGGACTGACCTTAACTTATGGACATTGGCGATTTAAAGCATGATGCTACAACCAATAAGGCGACGACAGAGAAGTGAGGGAGAGAAGCAGTGGAATCGGAGAGAGGAGAGGAATGAGGAGGGGTCGCGAGGACGCACGTAGTAAAGCGTGTAGGCCTTGGGATGGAAGCCTTCGAAGCTGCGACACGACGAGACGCAATGCGACACCGTGCGATGCGGTGCGACGCGATGCGACACTAGGCTGCGGTTTGATGAATGGTCGCAGATTAGGCTCAGCTGGCGATGGGAAAATTCTTGGTTCAGGCCAACGGACCAGAAGAGCACCGTAATTCGGGCTAGCTGCATAAAGTGGCACCTCGCACTTAACAGCTAGTCTTTCCTCTTGCCATACTTATTGCTTCATCAGCCGTGTTCAGGCCTGATAACCTGACGGAGCACGCAACGCGGAAACTCCTAGCCTTCACGTGTCAGCGAGAGGAGGAACAACTACGTCGATCAGGGAGCTTTGGGATGCATACGTGAGGTTACGCAGTTGTAGCGGAGCGGAAGGTGAGGTGATGTGATGTAAAAACAACTTCGTTTGCCCTGACAAACCGAGTTTCGGACCTGGATTAGAACGAAACCGAGTCTCACTGAACAGTGAGAATGGAGTGGGCAGGAAGAGCGGTGGTGGAGGGAGAGTAGAAGAGAAGAGCCCAAGGTACTGTGCAAAAAGAGAATCCCGAAGACACTGGGTCAAGAACTCTTGTCCACGAGAAGTCCAGTGACAGGCGGGTGGGGACCATTGAAACTCCTGGTACAGTACAGGTTTTGGTACTTGTTTCTTGATGTTTGTAAGGAATCGATTTCGTAGACTAGGCTCTCAAGCAAGAAAAACGAAACTTGTCGTCTGAAGATTCTGGATCCTTCAACAGTTACCAGCTTTCGCATTCCTGTTATTGAGCTTCTGCTTCATGGTTCCTAGAACCTGTAAGCCAACCAGCACTAGATTATTATGTCTACAAATGATTGATCCAATGCGTAACAATACTATAGAAATGAGTTTTATTAAACCATTTGTAAGCTTAGGGGCTCTTTACTGATAATTTCCTGAATCTTGTTGCTGGTTGACCTGGCATCATTTCATTTAATTTCCTGACTCCTGATCATTTCATTTCATTTCATTTCATTTTATATCGTCTACGAAACACTTTATACGCCCAATCTGTTCACCAGCCCCAAACCATCATGTTTTGTCAGGTTGCCGCTTCCAACCAAATGGCACATCTCGAAGTTCCCGCGTGACCAGTGGTTCCCCCTGACAGCCCCATTTCCAGAACCCGCGAAATCCGTCTCAACTCGGCCCAACATCCTTTCCTTCCGCCTCTCGCCGGAGTGTTTCGACCTGATCGAAGGGTTTTCACTTCGGTATTGTGCTTTTCCAGGGGTTTGAGGGGTACCTTTTTCCAACGTAGTGCACCAGATTGAACCCTTTCGATTTGGTCTGTCTGTTTCCCTCGTCAACCTTGTTCGGCCAAATTCTCCCATCACACCCATACTCTACCACCAGTCGAAGGATGACTTCTGTAACGCACAGAAACATATGTGCGCCGCACAGCACCGCACAAAACATCAGCCCCGATGGAATCCAACAATGAGAAACAGCAGAGGCAGCCATAACAGCACATCATTCCACCACAGCAGCGAGGCCGTATAGAAGTTTTCACGTTGCCGTAGCTTCGTGCATGCAATCGCGATGGCGAAGCCATCAGATGGAGGGGTCCCTTATAGATAGTATACCCGCGATTCGTCCGTTCGTCGTCGAAGCTAGTGGAGGGACGTGGCAGCGCGCCGTTCCTCCGTCAGAATGTCGTCGTCTTCGCGAGGCGACTCCGTCCCGTCTTGGCTGACGGACGTCTACAAAGATGACACATCGGTCAGTAATGCCGCGCCGCCCACGCTTCGCTCCTAGATTACACGAGGGCGATCACACTATTGGAGTTAACTAATCTCTGGCCGCATTTCCCGCAGCAGAATCCGTGCGAGAGATTGGCACAATTTAGCTTCAGTGTGGCGCGTAGGGCTCCAATACGAGCATTTCTTCGTCATTTTCAAGCAACTTCTAGGACGCTTCCTTGCATGCATTGGCTCCAATATACGTCTCGAATCCAGAAACGAATTTGTTCGCCCTGCTTATCAGGAAATACCGTGTCCTAAATTTTCTGCGTGGATGCCACGTGGCACTGGCCTCCAACCTTAAAACACGTCGGATTAAGATAGTAGTTGTATTTCTCCGGTCTAAAACACCCACTTCAGGCCTCGTTGTGTGACTTATGCCTTTTTTTCCTTGACAAGTGTTATTATCGTTAATTGATGTTTTACTGTTACGACGCTTCTCTGGTCTGGAGCTTGTAAGGTGCAATAACCCCGTTAGCAAATAACCGTTTTACGCATCGCTTAGTGGAATCGGACTTCACTATGTGCCAAGGTGATGGGCTGCAAGATCACGAGCTACTGTAATGATGGATTGCATGTTCCGACGGCTCTTCCTCCACCCCCCTCTCCTTCCCTCCTTCCGCCTCTCCCCCCCGACCACTTCCATCGTTTCCCCTCTCTCCGCCCACTGTTTTTCCGCGCTTTCCGCCCGCCTATACTTCCACCGCGCCCGTTCCTTCCGCGGCGCTCCCCCTGCACAGGGCGAGCAGCTCTACAGGCGATCGCGAAATAGGAGCTTTGTTAACGAACTTGGCTCACACTCCTGCTCTCGCCTCTCCCCTTTCCCCCCCACCCCCTTTCTTCCTTCACCTCTGCGCCACTCTCCCCTCCCTATCCGTCCCCCCCTTCCCCTCCCGCCCCCCTTTCCGCGCGCCATCCCCCCTCCCCCGCTCCCCCTCCCCCTTCCGCGCGCGCGCAGGACGAGCAGTTCCAGGCGCTCCAGGAGAAGCTGGCGGAGGCGGATGCGCAACTGCTGGCCGTCACTGCGCGATGCGGTAAGGGGGGGGAGGATGTGGGGAGAGGAATGGGGATCATAAGGGGGAAAGTGAAAACGGGGAGAGGAGGGGGGGAGGGACGGGGAGAAGAGGAGGAGAGATAGAGAAAGATGAGAGTTGGGGGAAGAGATAGGGGAGGCACCTGCTTTGTATGTTCCACCTGATCTGCTGTTCCCACCCACCCTGCCCTCCCCACCTGTTCTCCTCTCGTGCCCCGCCCTCCGCGCGCCAGGCGAGCGGAAGCGAGAGGCGCAGGAGAAGGCGCGGGAGGCACTGGAGGAGCGACTGTGGGCCCTGTGTTTCCCACCTAATCTGCCCCTCCCCCACCTGCTCTGCTCTCCCCGCGTGCCCCGCCCTTCGCGCGCCAGACGAGTGGAAGCGCAAGGCGCAGGAGAAGGCGCGGGAGTCGCTGGAGGAGCGACTGTGGGCCCTGTGTTTCCCACCTAATCTGCCCCTCCCCCACCTGCTCTTCCAGACGAGTGGAAGCGCAAGGCGCAGGAGAAGGCGCGCGAGGCGGTGCAGCTGAGCAACAAGGTGGAGGCGCTGGAGGAGCGACTGGCGGAGCTGGACGAGGAGGACGTGCCCGCGCTGGGGGGGGGGTAATGGCGGAAAGGCCAGTGCTGCATGTGGGGGGGCTGGGGTGGGGACGGGGAAGCATGAAGGAATAGGGATTGCTGTGCGCTGGAGGGGAGACTGGCGGAGCTGGACGAAGAGGACGTGCCCGCGCTGCAGGTGGGGGGGGGACGGGGGCCGGGGGGCGGGGGACGGGGAGGGGGTGAGGGGTGCGGGGAAAGGATGGGAGGACAGGGGGAAGGGCAAGGGAGAGGGAGGGAAGCTGGGAGAGTGGTTGAGTGCAGCTGAGCAACAAGGTGGAGGCGCTGGAAGAGCGACTGGCGGAGCTGGACCTGGAGGAGAACGCTCCTGAATGCGTGAATGCGTGAATGCGTGAATGCGTGAATGCGTGAATGCGTGAATGCGTGAATGCGTGAATGCGTGAATGCGTGAATGCGTGAATGCGTGAATGCGTGAATGCGTGAATGCGTGAATGCGTGAATGCGTGAATGCGTGAATGCGTGAATGCGTGAATGCGTGAATGCGTGAATGCGTGAATGCGTGAATGCGTGAATGCGTGAATGCGTGAATGCGTGAATGCGTGAATGCGTGAATGCGTGAATGCGTGAATGCGTGAATGCGTGAATGCGTGAATGCGTGAATGCGTGAATGCGTGAATGCGTGAATGCCTGAATGCCTGAATGCCTGAATGCCTGAATGCCTGAATGCCTGAATGCCTGAATGCTTGAATGCCTGAATGCCTGAAGGAAGCAGGCGATTGTTTAGACACGTTATGCATATGCTCCATCCTTCCCCCCCCTCCCCGCTCTTTCCCCGCCACCTCTTTACCCACCGCTGCCGATGCTGATCCCAAATGGAGGTGCTTGGGCTGCAAGGAGAAGCTGGCACGATCAGAGGCCCTTCGCTTGCACACTCTCACACGGTTACCCTCTCCATCCCTTCTTTCTTTCTCCGCCCCCATTACCCACCGCTGCTGCTGGTGTTCTCAGATGGAGGTGACTCGGTTGCGGGAGGAATTGGCTCGGTCAGAGGCCCTTCGCTTCGACCTGCACAGGCAGTTCCAGGCGCCTGACATGTCGCCCACGTCCTCCCGCCACCCCAGCGCAGGTGGGTGATTGGGGAGGGGCGCATGGGGAGGTGAGGGAGGGGGGCATGGGGAGGTGAGGGAGGGGGGGCGTGGGGAGGTGAGGGAGGGGGTCATTTGGAGGTGAGGGAGGGGGGCATGGGGTTGTTTTCCTACCCTGCAGTCTCCATTGGGCCAAACGATGCCGCCCGCCCACCCACCCACCCACCCACCCACCCATCCGTCCTATGTCTCCGACCGTGCCTGTTCTCCCACCTCTCTCACATCTTCCACCTGCCCTGGAGTCACGAGGGCACCAAACGATACCCCCCTCCCTCCCTCCCTCCCTCCCTCCCTCCCTCCCTCCCTCCCTCCCTCCCTCCCTCCCTCCCTCCCTCCCTCCCACCCACCCACCCACGCACCCAACCCCCCATCATATGTATCCGACCCGTGCCTCTTCCCCTGCCTCTCTCGCGTCCCTGCCACCCGCGCTGCAGTCACTCGCGGCCCGGACGGATTCTCTCTGGAGCGCATGGACGAATCAGAGGCCGACAGCTGGATGCGGGACCCACCGGGGTGAGTCTGAAGGCGGGCGGGTTACGAGGAAGGAGGAGCGGGGAAGGGGTTGGCTGGTCACACCTCTGTGAGGTGCCTCAAAGAGGTGATTACGGGATCCACCAGCGGGGTGAGATAGATAAATGGTGTCTCTGGGAGTTGGCTTGGCGGCCACTGGGAGTTCTCTGCTGGGAATGAGCGGATTAGGAGCGTTCTCCCTCTCTCGCCCTTCACTTTTCCGTCCTCCCTCTCCTCTCCCCCACCCACAATCCTTTTGCTTCGCATGGGCTCGGGGCGGTCAGCAGTAGTGGAACTGATGGCCATTGCCACAGATGAAGAGGAGGAGGACGACGAGGAGGAGGAGGCAGGGACACTCATTCTAGGAGCCTTTTCCCCCCTCGATTTCTCCTCTCTTTCCTCTCTCCCATCCCATCTTTTGCCGTGCAGGGGTTCGGGGCGGTCAGCAGCAGTGGATCTCATGGCAATCGCTACAGATGAGGAGGAAGAGGACGATGAAGAGGAGGAGGGGGGGAGGGGGAAGGGAGGCATGGCAGGAGCAGTGGGTGTGGGAAGAGAAGGGAACAAGGTGAGTGGATGGGAGAGGGCGTGTGGAGTAGTGCAGTGCAGTGCGATGCAGTACAGTGCGTTGCGATCCTGTGTGGTAGCATGCAGTTCACTGCAGTGGGTTCGTGCAGACTTTCCTAAACATAGGAAAGGCCCCCTCTTATGTGCTGCCTTGTCCCCATTCCTTCCCTTCCTGCTCTTCCACCTTTCCCCCATCCCGATCCCTTCCTCTGTCTCTCCTCTCCTCTTTCCCCTTTCTCCCCCTGCTTTCTCCCCACCACCTCCCCCATCAACTTTCCCTTTTCTTCCCCAGCGCCCCTTCAGCACTGGTCCTGCCAGCAGCGACGGCGGGGACAGCGGATTTGTGCAGACCCTTCTAGACATGGGGGAAGCATCGTCCTACGTGCAGCGCTCGCCTGCTCCAGAAGCAGCATCTCAGCAGATGAACCAAGCCGTTGGGGGGGGAATGGAGAAGCTGGTGCAGCAATTGCGAGAGTCGGAGAGAAGGAGGAAGGAGCTGGAGGGAGAGGTGGAGAGAGTGAGGGAGGAGGTGGGGAGGCTGGGGAGGGAGTTGGGGGAGGTGAAGGGGAGGGAGGAGGAGGCGAGGAGGGAGGCGGAGGGGAGGGAGGAGGGGTGGAGGGAGGAGAGGAGGGAGATGGTGGAGAAGTTGCAGGCAGCTGAAGGCGCTCTGAGGGAGGCTCATGTGAGGAGTGATGGGGGTGGGGAAATGGGGGGGGGAATGAGGGGGAAATGGGGGGGGGAATGAGGGGGAAATGGGGGGGGAATGAGGGGGAAATGGGGGCAGGGAATGGGGGATGCGGAATGGAATGTGGGGGTATGGGTGTGCCTGTGCGTGTGGTTGGAGATGGTGGAGGAGATACAGGCAGCGGAAGGTGCTCTGAGGGAGGCTACTTTGAGAAGGGCGGGGGGCGGGAGATGGGGGGGAAATGGGGGAAGCAAAGTGGAATGTGGGGGATGGGTGTGATTTGCACCCCCTTGAATTCATCTGTACCCATCTGAACCTGTTTGTGCCGTTTTTTGTGTGCAGGCTGCAAGGGCGGAGCAGGAGGAGCGGGTGAGGGTGCTGGAGGTGAAGCTGAGGGCAGCAGAGGAGACCCCATTTGAACCTATTCGAATGATTTTGAACCCCTTCGAGCCCATTGGAACCTGTTTGAACCTCCTGATTGCGCTGTTTTTGCGTGCAGGCTGCAAGGCCGGAGCAGGAGGAGCGGGTGAGAGTGCTGGAGGTGAAGCTGAGAGCAGCAGAGGAGGACGGTCATGTGCTCAAGAGTGCGATGCAGGAGATGAGTGCGGGCTCGCACGGGGAGCAGCAGACGCTCAGTGTCTTGCAGGGGCAGGTCAACGCCTTGCAGGTAATCCTCTACTGCCTGGGTGCAGTGCGTTTGAGAGCAGTAGAGGGAGATCAGGAGACGGGCATGTGTTCAAGAGTGCGATGCAGGAGATGAGTGCGGGCTCGCACGGGGAGCAGCACACACTCAGCGTCTTACAGGGGCAGGTCAACGCCTTGCAGGTAATCAATCTCCTCCCTCCCTGGGTGCAGTGCGGTAAGTAGTGGTAAAGGACGATGGGAGGACGGGCATGTGCTCAAGAGCGCGAGTGGAGGGCAGACATAGGAGTGCAGTCGTCCCTATCTTCCTCTCCAGACCCCATCTCCTCCCTCCAGCCTCCAATCCCTCCAAATTCCCCAAATCCCCGTTTCCTCCCCCTGAATCCCCCCGTATGCCCTTCCGCTTCCTCTCCTTTGTCACCCACACTGCCTCCTTTCCCCCAGACCCAGTTAGTACGGGAGAGGGAGCGGGCAGCAGAGGAAGCAGAGGAGCTGACGCAGGAGATGGCGGAGCTGCGCTTTCAGCTCATGGAGCAGGTGGACGCCGAGAGGGGGCTCCGTGCTGAGACGGAAGCGGCTTCGTTGAGACGCGTGCAGGAGCTGGAGGCAATGGTGAGTGGTTGCGGGGGGTGGTGGGTGGTGGGGGGGAGTGGGTCATGGTGGGGGGAACATTGTGAGTGGTGGTGCGCTCTGCAGCAGCGTATGCAGAGTGCACTGATTTTGCGGTTTGTTGGAGCTGCGCTTTCAGATGTACGAGACTCCTCTCCACCGCTTTACACCCCTTTCTACCATTCAAATTACTACAAATTTTCACACCTTTCCACCCGTTTCCACCTCTTTCTACCAGGCACTAGCAGCCAATGATGCGAAGCTCCAGGCAATGGCTGCTAAGGCGGACGCAGAGAGAAAGATAGAAGCCAAGGAATTGGCTCTTATGCAGAGAATCGAAGCAGCTGATAAGAGGGACAAGAAGGTCGGGGAGATGGAGAGGGAGATGGAGGAGAGGAGGAAGGAGGTGGAGGAGAAGGGGAGGGAGGCGGACGAGGAGAGGAGGAAGGCGGAGAAGGAAAGGGTTGAGAGTGAGGAGAGAGTGAGGGAAGCGGAGGGGAGGGTGAAGGAGGCGGAGGAGAGAGTGAGAGAGGCGGAGGGGAGAGTGAGGGAGGCCGAAGGGAGTGTGCGAGAAGCGGAAGGGCGTAGGGAGGAAGCAGAGAAGCAAGCCGCGAGGATGGAAGAGCAAGTGAGGGAGTGGGAAGAGAGGGTGAAAGGGCTTGAAAAGGAGAAGAAGGAAGCAGAAAGTTCTCTGGATGATGCTGAGGATAGAGCAGCGGATATAGAAGGGCAGTTCCTGGTTATGCAGAGTAGAGTGAGGGATTTGGAAGGGAAGTTGAGACAGCAGAGTGTTGAGTCTGAAGCTGTTTGCAAGGAGCTTAGGGAGGAGATGAAGAGACGGGAAGAGGAAGGGGAGGGGGTGCGGAAGGGACGGGATGAGGCGAGGAGGAGAGTGGGGGAGCTGGAGAGGGGTGTGGAGGAGGGGAGGAGGAAGGCGGAGGAGTGGGAGAGGAGAGTGAGGGAGAAGGAGGGGAGGATTCAGGAGCTGGAGTCGGAGGTTATGAGGGGTAGGAGGCGGTTGGAAGAGATGGAGATGGAAACTAAGGGAGCGAGGGAGGTGGGAGAGAGTGTGAAGAGGAGGTGGGAGGAGAGTGAGGTGGAAGTGCAGAGGAAGGAGAGAGAGAGGGAGGAGGAGGCGAGGAGAGTGAGGGAGTTGGAGGAGAGAGTGAGAGAGAGAGGGGAGAGAGTGAGGGAGTTGGAGGAGAGAGTGAGGGAGGGAGAGAAGAGAGTGAGTGAGCTGGAAGGGAAGTTGAGAGCAGAGGAAGAGAGAATGAGGGAGATGCAGAAAGAAGGGGGTGCATGGAAGGAGAGAGAGAAGGAGATGGAGGTTAAGGTAAGAGAAGCAGAGGAGAAGGCAGGAGCAGCAGAAGCGAAGGCGGTCAAAGCAGAGGAGAAGGTAGGAGAGAGTAAAAAGGCAATGGAAGAAATGGAAAAGGAAGTGAAGATGGTTAGAGACCTAGAGGACGAAGCAAGGAAGTGGGTAGAGGAAGTAGAGGGAGAGTGTAAGAGACGAACAGAGGAGGTGGAGGAGGAGATGAAGAGGAGAGTTGAAGAGCTTGAGAGGAAGCTGAAGGAGAGTGGGAGTGTGGCTGGGAGTGCAGAGGAGAAGAGCAAGAGAGTTGCTGAGCTAGAAAAGGAGATTGAAGAGGCGGAGAAACTGGTTAAGGATCTAGAGGAGGCGGTAGATGAAGGGAAGTTGAAGGTTAAGGCATTGGAAGGGCAGGTGGAGGAGAGGGAGAGGGTGATCAAGGAGTTGGAACGAGGGGTGGAGGATGGGATGAGGAAGATTGTTCGGCAGGTGGAGGAGAGGGAGAGGATGATGGAAGAAATCAAGAAGAAGTTAGAGGAGAGGGATAGGGTGATTGGAGATTTGGAGCGGGCAGTTGGGGAGAAGGAGAGGGAGTTGGATCTGCAGAGGAACCAGAAGCTCCCTGAGTTGGTTGCTGAGTGGAAGGAGAGAGTGAGGGAGGCGGAGGAGAGGGTGGAGGGTGAGAAGAGCCGAGCCAAGGCTGCCGAGGCGGAGGGGAAGGCTCGGTGGGAGGAGGAACGGCGGTCGTGGAAGAGGAGGGTGGAGGAGGCCGAGACGCACTTGCTGGAGGCTCGGGAGGAGGTTCGGGTGGCGCAGCAGGAGGTTCGGGAGAAGGTTGGGGAGCTGGAGGAAGTTGCTAGGAAGCTGGCGGAGGAGGTTCGGCAGAAAGTGGAGAGGGAAAAGAAGGTTATTGTTTTGGAAGGGAAGGTTGATGAGAAAGAGAGAAAGATGGGGGAGTTGGAAAAAGAGATGGAGGAGAGGTGGAAGGAAATGGAGGGAAAGTATTTAAGCAAGGTTGATGAGTTGCGAGCGCTGGAGGAGAAGCGGAAGGAGGTAGAGGGGGGGCTTAAAACGAGGATAGGGAGTTTGGAGGAGGAGGTTGGGAAGATGAGGAGGAGAGTGGAGGAGGAGGAGGGGAGGGTGGCCGAATTGGAGGAGAGGAGGAGGTGGCTTGAGAGGAGAGAAGAGGATTTGGGAGAGAGAGTGAGGGAGTTGGAAGGGGAGGTTGAGGAGGTGAAGAGAGGGAGGGATGCTACGCAGAAGCAGAAGCAGGAGATTGAGGAAAGGGAGAAGGAGAGTGAGAAGAGAGTGTGTGGGCTGATTGAGAAACTAGAGGCGAAGGAAGGGGTGCTGGTCGGTTTGAGGGAGTCTGTAGAGGAGAAGAGGAGGGAGGTTGAAGAGAGGAGGAGGGAAGTGGAGGGAGTGAGGGAGGAGGTGAGGAGAGTGAGGGTGGAGCGGGAGGAGGAGGAGAAGGGGAGGGTGAAGGCAGAGGGGGAGCGAGAGGAAGTGAGGAGGAAGCTTCAGGGTGTGGAGAAGGAGCTTGAAGCAATCAGGGCCAAGGTACGTTCACTGAGTGTTGCCATCACCATCACCATCACCATCACCACCATCACCATCACCGTTTCCCATCATTAATGAGTGAGACACTTTTGAGTGATTCACTTCTGCAAGATCCTACAGAGAGAAAAAAGGGAAGGACGTGAGGCGGAGCCTACATGGCGCTCTGGCTGCCAGTGCCAAGGCCATACCCTACCTGTCCTCTTCCCTCCGCAACCCCCTGCTCCCCGTCCCATAGGTGTGTGACCTGGCAGCGGAAAAGGATCTTCTGAGCGGGAGGGGGAGGACGTGAGGAGAAGGCTTCTTTTACCAGACATACCCTCTCCCCCACTTTTCACCCCCCACCCCCTCATAATCTGTCACCCATAGGTGCGTGAACTGGCAATGGAAAAGGACCGGCTGGAGAGGGAGGGGGAGGACGTGCGGCGCAGCCTGCACGATGCTGTGGCTGCCAGTGCGAAGCTGGCTGCTGCACTGGATAAGACGGAGGGGAAGCTGGTGGCACTGGAAGAGAAGAGTGCGGAGGTGAGAGTGAGGATGGGGGATGAGGAGAGGAGAGGGGAGGACAGGAAAGAAGAGGACAGGAAAGGGGATGACAACAGGAGAGGGGAGAACAGGAATGCGGAGGAGGCACCTCTAACATGGTTGTTCAAGTGGTCCTGAAGCTTCCTCCACAGTGCCGATTGCGTTGACTTGGTTGCGCAAGTTTGCACGCTTGCTTTGCTTGCTTGCTTGCTTCTTATGCGGATTGTCCTTCCTCTTTCATGTGTGTGTGTGTCCAGGAGAAGAAGCAGATGGAGGCATCACACAAGGAGCAGGTGGAGAAGCTTCAACAGCAACTGCAGGTACGTCTGCTTGCTTGCCTAACCACCGTTTGAGGCGCCTCAAAAGACAACTGCAGGTACGTCTGCTTGCTTGCCTATCCACCTTCCTACTCAGTCACAAGGGCTTTTGCCTCGTTCGCTCTGCCACCACCTTCGCCCCACGTTATTCCTTGCCTCCAATGCTACATTCTCAAAAACACCCTGCGTTGTCCCTTGCCTCCGTACCCCACCCATATTACCCTCCTCTTTCTCCCTATTCAGATCTTCCTCGTCTCTCTCCTCTCTTCTCTCTCCTTGTACGTCTCTGTCCCTCCTCTCCCTTCCCCATCCAGTCCACCCAGCAGTCACTGGAGAGCACGTCTAGGCGTCACCAGGAGACAGCAGGCGAGCTGAGGCTCCTTCTTTTACCCACCACCACCCGATTAACCCCTCCGCTTCTCCCATCGTCTCCCTTTTCTCCTCTCTCCACAGTCCACCCAGCAGTCGCTAGAGAGCATGACTAGGCGTCACCAGGAGACAGCAGGCGAGCTGAGAGGAGCATTGAAGGAGCTGGACCGGGTAGAAGGGCTGCTGGGGAGCACACAGGGGCAGCTGGAGGAGAGCCAGGGGCAGCTGAGAAAAGCTGAGGGGCAGCTGGAAGAGACGCGGGAACGGTTGGCGGAGACTGAGGGGAGGCTGGGGGAGCGGGAGGAGGAGTTGAGGAGGAGTGGAGAGCGGTTGGAGGAGGTTGAAGAGCAGCTGGCTAGCTCAAGGGACGAGCTGAAGGTGTGTGTATGCTTGAGTGTGTGTGACTCTCTCTGTCCCTGTGTTTGCCGACAACACTACCAACTCGCCACACGCACTGTCCTCTACAACCATTTTCAATTCCCATCCTCCGTTCCCCTCTCCCCCCCCCTCCTGCACGCACCCCTCTAACGCCAGTCCACCAATGAGAGCTTGACAGCTGTCAGGGGGGAGAAGCAGCAGCTGGAGGCCAGGCTGGCAGAGACAGAGCGCCAGAGTGAGGAACTTGCGGGGAAGCTTCGTGCGCTGGAGGCTGACCTGGCGGAGCGGCGCGCTGAGCTTGCGCTGGCGAATCAGGAGCTGTCGCTGCGCGCGGGGCAGATTGCTGAGCTGACGTCACAGCTGAACCTGGCTACTGTTGCTCTGAAGGTAAGTAAAACTGTAGGTTTGAAACAGGTAGAGTTTTATGGTCACCATTGTGTAGGTTTATATGGGGTATGGGTTGAATTCTGGTTTAGTTATACACCACTAACTTTGCTGACGTTACAGCTGAACCATGCTACTGTTGCCCCTCGTTTCCTGCCTCCCTCGTTTTCGTTTCCTTTGTGCGCCACCATCACTACCCCACCCGCCACTACCAGGAAGCAAGGGACCGCATTCGCATGCTGGAGGTGGTGCTGACGGTGAAGGAGGAGGAGCTGAAGAAGCTGGAGGAGATGCGCAGGGAGGCGGGCGAGCAGGCCAAGCGGATGATCGCTGCCAGGGACAACCAGGTGGGTAAAAAGTGATGCAGGTGTAACCAGGTGGGTAAAAAGTGATGCAGGTGTAACCAGGTGGGTAAAAAGTGATGCAGGTGTAACCAGGTGGACCCACTGGTGGCGTGAGGGGGTGAGAATGGGTGTGGTTGTGTAGGGATGGGTGTGAGGGATTGGATGTGAGGAGGTGGGGGTAAGAGGTTGGCTGTCTCGCTATAGAAGCTGGACTTTTGAGACACCTCAACAGAAGCTGGAGGAGATGCGCAGGGAGGCGGCCGAGCAGGCCAAGAGGATGGTTGCTGCACAGGACAACCAGGTGGGTTGTATTATGGCTGATTGATGTATAAACTATGAGTTGAGGCTGGAAGTTTCCCTGATTCCCCAACTTCTCCCCTCCTTTCTCCCACTCCCCGTCTCCTCGTACTTTCAGATTCCTCTACTTGCAGTGTGTCTCTACAAGCCAAAACCACCAATTTCTCTCTCCCCTTCTGTCTCGCATTCCCTGACTTCTCCCCTCCCTTGAATCTGTTTTCCAATCTCCCCATCCCCTCATGCTTTCAGATCACTCAGCTAGCAGCGTCACTACGAGCAGAGACTGCCAACCTGGAGGAGACTTTGAGGAGGTAAGCACACCGCTGCACCACTCAGCACCGCTTGTCACCGCTTTGCACCGGTTCTACTCGCTCCTGCACCACTCCGCACCGCACTTCGCACCCACATCACCACAACATTCTTCGTGCTGCAATGCACACTGTGTGATTAATACATACAGCAATGTGGTGTGCAACACTGCTGCCCTTTAACTCTGCTTGCTGCACACACAACAGCACCACCAAATTCTGTGCAAGAAAGCTTCTTTCCTCTATTTTTGTAGGTTCACCTGTCTGCACTACCCTCCATCCTCCCCCCTCCCCACTCCCCATTCGTTTCCCCCATCGCCCCCCTTTCCCTCTCTCCCCTCCCCCCCTTCCCCCCACCCTGTGTTAAATCCAGAGTGGAAGGATTGGAAGGAGAGAAGCAGCTGCTGGAGGTGGCATTGCTGGAAGCACAGGGGCAGGCAGAGGCGATGGAGAGAGAGAGAGAGAGGGACGATAATGTATGCCCACCTTTTTTCCCATGCTCCCTCTTCTCCCTGCTCCCTCCTCCCTTCCTTTTGCGTATCATAATCCAGAGTGGAAGGGTTGGAAGGAGAGAAGCAGCTACTAGAAGTGGCATTGCTGGAAGCCCAGGGGCAGGCGGAGGCAATGGAGAGGGAGAGGGACGACGCACGTGCCGATGCGGCTAAGAGGCGGGCTGGATGGGCCATGCCCACCCCCGGCTCTAATAACCTCAAGCCGTCCGCTATCAAGGCGAGGCAGAAGCAGTGAAGGGAGTGAGGTGTGGGGATGCTAGCAAGAGGTGGGTCAAGTGAGGGGCTGGATGGGCTATGCCCACCCCCGGCTCGAATAACCTCAAGCCGTCCGCTATCAAGGCGAGGCAGAAGCAGTGACTGGGGTTGGGTGGGGCTTGCATTGCTGATGCACATGCTGATGCGGTTAAGAGACAGGCCGGGGGGATTACTAACACCCCGGATTAGAGACGTACTAACAACATCAAGCCATCGGCTATCAAGGCCAGGCAGGCACGCATTGGAAACTTGTCCCGTTTCTTGCTGACGCTTCCATTGGATTGGAGACTTGGTGGTTGGTCAATGGTTGTTACCCAGCAGCAGTTTCTGCTCTCTGCTCTCTGCTCTCTGTGGCCTCCACACCACAGTCCACTGCTCTTGGAGGAGTGTGTCCAAGTAGTGAGGCGCCTCAAAAGGTGCGTCCAAATTTGCTGCTACGAGCTGGAATTGCTCTCATCAGAGACTGGCCGTTTGCAGTCTTTGCTCCAAGCGGTGCCATAGTGAACTTTTTTACGAGACAGGTTACCAGTAGAGTAATACATACGGCACTGTAGATTTTGGTGTATTATTGATATGTAGTATGGTAGCTTGTTTGTGGAACGCACACATATGGTAGGGTAGGCTCTTTACAGTCTTACAAATGCACAAAGCATGTTATCACACATAATAAAAAATGGGCTACACACAACAATAGCACACAAAAAACTTAACTAATTCTACCCATAGAGTGATTATTCCCCTTCCCAACCTAATAACAAACATAGGATGCCCAAGCCTAAGCTATGAAACCCCTCCTCCCCTCCCTTTTCCCTCCTTTTCCCTGCACTTGCTTCCATGCACCTGCTTCCCAGATCATCCCACTCACTCACACATCTCTCGAGTCGACTCAGGAGTCACACAGGGCTCATACCATTCATGCATCTCCTGAGTCAACTCAGCAGTCACCCAGACTCATCCCACTCATGCCACTCACAGCCGCACACCCAGATGGATCAGGTCAAGTTCCATTGGCCTCTCGTACAGTCTGATCCGTTAAATGGATAGTCAGCCCATCCCCGCCTCTTCCGTTCACCTGATAGGCAGGTGAACCAAGCATCTCCAGCCGCTACTGCTGCACCTCCAGCTTTATCAGGTCAAGTTTCCTTGGCCTCCTGTAGAGTCTGAGCAGCAGAGACGAGCACACCACACTCACAGAGGATAGGGCCATTGCTGCACCGGCAACCCACGGGGGGAGGCGGAACCGGAGGGCGGTTGGGAAGAGTACCCCCGCCGCGATGGGAATACCCGTGACGTTATACCCGAACGCCCAGACGTAGTTCAATCTGATCCGTCGAAGCGCGGTCCGCGCGAGATCAATGGCTGTCGCGACGTCCTCCAGACACGAGCGCATGAGAACAATATCCGCAGCCTCTATCGCAATATCCGTCCCCGCCCCAATCGCAATCCCCACATCAGCGGCTACCAGCGCAGGAGAATCGTTCACCCCGTCCCCCACCATCGCCACCTGCTTCCCCTCCCCCTGCACCTTCCTCACAAACGCGGCTTTATCCGCGGGTAACGCCTCTGCTACCACATCGTCTCCCTCTATCCCCACCGCTCGCCCCACAGCCCTGCCAGAACCCCAGTTGTCTCCCGTAACCATGACTGTGCGCATGCCCATGGATTGGAGAATCTCCACTACGGATGCTGCTTCGGGTTTGACTGGGTCGGAGACAGAGACGCCGCCTATCACGTGGCCGTCGAGGGCTATTAGCACGTCGGTTTCCGCGCCTGCTTCGGTTTCGGCAAGCCATTCGAGGACGCCGCGGGGGAGAGGAGGGGGGGAGAGGTCTGCGGTGGTGCTGGTGTTGCTGCTGTTGGCGGTGGCAGTAGTGGCAGTAGGGGCAGCATCAGTGACAGTGCCCATAATTTCCTCCTGTGATCCTCCCTCCACTTCATCAGTCGACGCCGGTGCGTTGCACATGACAACACTCCTAAGCCGCATGAGCTTCAGATTCCCCACAGCCACGTGGCGCCCGTTGATTCGGCACACCACGCCGTGCCCTGCTATTGCCTCGAAATCCTCCGCAGGAGGGAGAGTATGCAGAAGCTTCTTGGAAGGAGAGGCGTCGTGAGAAGAAATGGCACCGGTGGCAGTGGCAGTGGCAGTGGCAGTGGCAGCGGCAGTGGCGGTGGCGGTGGTATCAATAGCAGTTGCAAGGGGGGAGGCGGTTGGGTGATTGGGTGTTGAGGTAAGAGTTGAGTTAGAAGACGGTGGGGATGTGCAATGATGGGGGGAAGGATGGAGGGAGGACAGGGGAGAGGGGGAGTAGTGGTCGAGAGGTGAAGAGTGCGGGAGAAGGGATGGGGAGTGTTGGGGAGGGGAGGTGGAGGAGGGGAGGGGGAAGGAGAAGGGGAGAGCATTAGGAGAGTCGGGAGAGGAGGAAGGTGGGGAGGAGGAGGGTGGGGAGGAGGAGGGGAAGGGAATGTGGGAGAGGTTGGGGAAGGTCTTGGGCATGTGCGGGGAGGAGAGGCAATAGTCGACTATAGCCTTGGCTAAAGGATGCTCGCTGCTCACCTGGAAGAGGGAAATGGGGAGGGAGGGGCGGAAGGGAGAGAGGGAGAAGGGAGGCAAGGGTCTTTGGCATGTGCGGGGAGGAGAGGCAGTGGTCGACTATAGCCTTTGCCAAAGGATGCTCGCTGCTCACCTGTAATGGGGGGGGAACGGGGAAGGTGGGACAAGGGAATGGGGAGGGTTTGGGTGCTTTTGGGGCGATGGGGGGTGTTTATGTGTGTGCCTGCATGCCTCCAAGGTGACTTGTGAGTCGACTCAAAAGTCACCAAAAGTCACCTTGGGTGTTTGTGTAAGTGCGTGTGCCTGCATGCCTCCATACATCAGCAGCAGACAGGATAGCTAGCAGCTCAGACTGAGAAATGGGTGCTAGCTATCCTGTCTGAGGTGTCGATGAGGCTGGACATCCCCTTTCCCCCACTTCCTTCCCCACACCCCGTTTCCCCCACTCCTTAAGTCAGTTTTACTCAGCTCCTGACCGCTCAATATCTCCCACACATGTCCATACCCCAGCAGCAGCCAGGAAAACGAGCAACTCTGACTGCGAGACGAGCGCGTGCATGGTGTGCATGTGTGCACGCATGCCTGTGTGAGAGATGTGTGCTTGTGTGTGTGTATGCCTACCTCAGCAGCAGCCAGTACAGCCAGCAGCTCTGACTGCGAAATCCGGGAGGAGAAGAGAGTGCAGGAAGTGACGCTGGGTCTGCCCTGGGTGAGAGTGCCCGTCTTGTCAAACACAACGGTTTCAATCTGAGAGCGGGGACAGACAAGCATAGCAAAGAAGAGGGTGAAAAGGAGGGGGGAATGGGGAGTTGCAGAGCGAGGGTGAGAAGAGAGAGTGCAGGAGGTGACGCTGGGCCTGCCCTGGGTGAGGGTCCCTGTCTTGTCAAACACCACTGTCTCGATCTGAGAGAGGGGACAGACATACACACACACACATCAAGAGGAGAGGTTACAGCATTACACAGTGAGACGAGGAGACGAGAGGTGCAAGAATAAGTAACGCAAAGCCCTTCCCATGTGCCTATAGAAAGGTGATTGAGCCTGTCACACTCGAGTTTATTTTCCGCTCACCTTGTGCGCTCTCTCTAACGCGTCAGCTCCCTTGATGAGAATCCCCTTCTGTTATCCCCTTCCCTCCTCACTACACACCCACGCCCATTCCCTTCTCACCTTGTGCGCTCTCTCCAGAGAATCAGCGCCCTTGATCAGAATCCCCTGCTGTGCGCCGATTCCCGTCGCCACCATCACAGCAGTGGGTGTAGCGAGCCCGAGCGCGCAGGGGCACGCTATAACGAGTACAGAGATGCCGAACTGTAGGGCCAGCTCGAAGTAGGTCATCCCCTGGGGTAACCACGACGAGGGCATCGCGCCGGTGTACCCGGTAATTAGCCAGATGGTGAAGGTGACTAGTGCAATAATGACCACCTGGTGGGGGTAGGGGAGGGGATAGGGGAGGGGAGGGAGGGGGTTGGGTGGGTGTGTTAGAGGAGGGATAAGCAAGGAGAATCAGAGGAGGGAGGGGACAACAACAGCAACACATACACCCACTCACAGCCACTATCCCGATTCCTGACATGTCACAGCATCACTCCTGCTTCACCACAACAGCCACAGCACCTTTACACCGCACCACCCAACCCAGTACTTGGAAACAAATACTGCCCACATTCCCTGCAACCACTCACCGTGGGAACAAATATCGCAGATATTCTATCAGCCACGCGTTGGATGGGAGCTTTCGCCATCTGTGCCGCCTCCACCAGCTGCACGATCTGCGCCAGTGCCGTGTCCCCGCCCACCCGGGTGGCGTGCACGTGGATGCTGCCTGCGAGGTTGAGCGTGCCCCCTATCACAGGGGAGTCGAGCTGCTTTAATACGGGGCGAGACTCGCCCGTTATCATGCTCTCGTTCACGTAGCTGGGGGGGGTGGGGGGGGGGGGGAAGGGAGTGGGTGGGGTTGCAGGGGAATGGAAGGGATAAGTGAACAGAGGACTTTCCTCCGAGTCTGGATCTCCAAGTGAGGGGAATACATACACTCATGTGTGGCCCCGCACACATTCTGAGACATCTCAAGACGCATACTGTCCTCATGCCATCCTTGTATGGACTTGAAAAGACTTCACCGCAACAGCATACTCACGTTTGCCCCACACCACAACACCGTCCGTGGGGATCTTGGCTCCTGGCACCACGGCACACGCAGGCTCTCAGCCTACTCGTTTCTCTCACTTCACATGTCAAACCCAGGGTCAGAGAAAGCACTCACGTTTGCCCCCACACCACGACACCGTCCGTGGGGATCTTGGCTCCTGGCACCACTCGAATGATGTCCCCCCTCTGAATCAACGCTGCCTCGATCTCCCTCTCCCCCACCACCCTCATCTCTCCGCCCTTCCCCTCCTTCCCCACTTTTTCCTCTTCCTCCTTTCCAGCCTTACCTTCCTGCCCACCCAGCTCATACCCCCTCTTCTCCTCCCCTGCGATCAACCCCCTCGCCTCCTCTCCCGTCTCTTTCTCCCCCTCCTCCTCCCCACGCACCCTCCCACCTATCCCCCCTCCCTTTCCTCCTCCTCCTCCTCCTGACTTTCCCGCTGCAGAAGCATCTGTAGCACCGGTAGCGGCACACTCGAAGCTCATATCATATTTAACCATTTCCATCCCACGATCCCCTTCCATCAACGTCATCATAACCTCTTTCTCCAAGCACGAATCAACAGACGCCACGTCAGACTTGAAGCTGAAACCGACCTGGCGCGTCGAATCAAAGAGCGCCACGTCATCCGACTGGAAGCTGTAGTCAATTTCTTGCATGGCGCCACCACGTGTGAAGCTACTGCCATCCCTGTAGGTACTGCTGTCCCTGCTCGGGCTCATACAACCATACCCGTTGCTGCCGCTGCTAGCACTGGTAACCACAGCACGGGTAGGGTTACCAGCACCGGCAACCGTCGCAGCACCACCACCACCACCACCGTTACACTTTTCAACCCCAATCTCCGTACTCTTCCCTCCCTTCCCTCCTCCTCCTCCCTCCTCTTCCCCCTCCCCCTCCTCCCCATACGCCACCTCTAGCAGTGTGGCAGTGTCAGGAGCCAGCTTCAGCAGCTTCCCTATGGCATCGCTCGTCTTGCCCCTCGCCACAGCTTCCAGGTACTTTCCCAGCATGATGAATGAGATCAGCAGCGCACTCGTCTCGAAAAAGTCGATCCCAGCGTACGCGTATGTGAATGTGACTGGCATTTCCTCCTCTCCTGCTGCTCCTCCTTCGCCTCCTCCTGTTGCTGCTGCTGCTGCTGCTCCTGCTGCTCCCTCCCCTTGGCTTTGCGTTGAATTTGCAGTTGTATTAGCACCAGCAGCAGCTGGTGCTGCTGGTGCTGCTGGTGCAGCTGTCCCTGCTGCTGCAGCCGCTCCTCCTGCTGCCACCTCTTGAGCCATCCTCCCCTGCGCCGGTACCAATGCCGACTCAGGAAAAGCAGCACGGGAAGAACCGGTTTCAGGAAAACCCTCGCTCCTGCTGTTCACGCTTTCAGGAAGACCGTGGCTCCTGCTGTTCATGCGCCCAATCCACTCCCACGTACCCACCTCCCCGGCATAATCCCCGCCAGCTCTGGTCCCATATGCAGGGCTGCTGCTCCCGCCTGCATTACCAGCAGTGCTGGCTGCCGCAACAGGCACGCCCTGAAATCCGGCTAGAGCAGATGATTCCATTTTACTAGCAGGGGAATTCCACCACGTGTTAGTTCCAGTGTAATCCGGGAGCAGCAGTAGCAGCAGCAGCAGCAGCGGCAGCGGCAGCGGCAGCGGCGGCAGCGGCGGCGGCAGCAGCAGGAGCAGGCGGAGGAACAGGAAGAGGAGGAGGAAGAGGAGGAGGAGGAGGAGAAGCAGAGGGGGGAGCTAGCTCCGTGGGCGGGGTGACAGCAGAGGCGATGAGGATGAAGAAGGAGTAGAAGAAGGCAGCGTTGGTGCCGAGGGACACGAGCACGTCCATGTTGGCGGAGCGGCGCTTGAGCGCGTGGAAGGCACCCGCGTGGAAGCGCCACCCGATGATGAACTGCACTGGGATGGTGAGTAGACAGCGCGATAGGACGCCCACTGTGAGGCTGCGGGAGGGGGGGTGGGGGGGTAGCAGCGGGGGTGAGGAAGATGGAAGGGGAGAGGAGTAAGAAGGGGAAAAGAGGAAGTGAGAGGGATACACACACGCCCGCGCGTACACACACACGCACACAGTCACACACGCACGTGCACGCACAGAGAATAACTCACCAGTTGACTATCCGGTACATGAGCCACTCGTCGAACGGCGGGATCCTATCCAGCACCATGGCCAGCAGAAACACCGGCACGGAAAACACCAAGCTCCAAATAAACTGCCGCCGAAGCTTCCCTATCTCCTTCCTTCTCTGCCTCGACCCCGCACTCCCCCCCACGCCTCCCCCTTCCCTATCCGCCAAGTCGACCTTTTCCAGCCGTCCCGTTTGGACCAGCCCTGAGTGTAGAGCCTCTAGGAGAGTTCTGGGTCCGCTTATATCGGGGTTGAAAGAGACTGTGACGTGTTGGCTGGGGGTGCTGACTGCTGCAGCGGAAACGCCTGGGAGGAGGCAGAGGGACGCTTCGATGAAGGTGGGGAGGGGGAGGGCGGCGAGCGCGGGGGAGAACGGGGAGGCGGAGAGAAAGGGGGAGGGGGGGGCGGAGAGGGCGGCGGGGGAAGAGGGCGGAGCGGAGGGGGCCTTTCTCCTCCTACCAGAAGAGGAAAGCGAGCTGCGTGTCCTGTTAACTGAAGCGGAAGGAGTCCCGCTGCTCGTGCCCTTGGCAGACGCGGCGGAGAGTTTAGTAGCTTCGGTTCCTGACTGGGATGAGCCGGCTGCTACGGCCGACGCGAGCCCCTTAAGTTGGAAGCGCACCGCTGGTGCTGCGAACCCGCGGGGCCCGCGGAACCCGCGGAATTGGCGGAGTTGGCGGAATTGACAGAAGCGGAGGGGGGATCGAAGAGAAGGTTCGCGGAAGGGAAGCCCGCGTTGTGGATGACCGTGAGGAGCGCCGCTGGCGAGAGTGGCGCGGGGTGAGCGGAAGCGGCGGAGGCGGGGGCAGCGGGGGAAGCGGGGGAAGCGCCGGGCGAGACGGGGGAAGCGGGCGCGGGGGAAGGGGAGACGGAGTACACAACGTGGGCTTCCAAGTCAACGTCGCAGACACCCAAGACGTCGTCGGAATCAGCTTGCTTGCTACCGCCGCCGCCGCCGCCGCCGCCGCCGCCGCCGCCGCCGCCGCTGCTGCCGTTGAAGGCGGGCATGCGACTCCATGTTACCGACGCGGCGAGCACGCCAGGGGTCGCTTGAAGCGCGCGCTCCAGCAGCGTGGCTGGATCCGCTCGATCCGCGGCGTCCCCGCTGCTGCTGCTGCTGCTGCTGATGGCGGCATCCCCATCCCCCGCTGCGGCGGCTGCTGCTGCTGCCAGATCCGCGGACACCGCCGGCACGCGGAAGCGGATTGCGCGCGCTCCGCCCATCGACTTGGGTAGCCCTCCCGCCGCCGCCGCCGCCGTTGCCGCGTGCGCGTCGCCCGCGGCGGCGTTGCTGGCGTTTCCCGCATGCCCGTCGCCGCCGCCGCCGCCGCTGCCTGCGGCGCCGCCGGACACGGCGAGCACGGTGCGGGAGATGATGCTGGCGTCGAATCCCGCGTCCTCGACTGCACTCGCTACTTCGTCCTCCTGTTACAGTCACGAGGCGCACGAGGCGCGCGACACGACACAGAATGATCAGAATGAGACAAATACCACAATTGGGCGATAACCATAACAGAGACTGATGAGATGGTGTGTATTCAAGCGGTAATAATGTGTGCTCTTGCGGCAAGGCTGAAAGGGACTCAAGAAATTTAGCAATGAATGCGGCGCGCGGAAAGGATTGAGTGGCGCTCCAATTGCCCCTGCGCAAATGCTCCGCGCCGGCTCCCTCGCGAGGTCGCGCAGCGACGGCGGCGGCGGCGGCGGCGGCACGGGCGGCACTCACATTCATCAGCGAGGAGTCGAAGGTGACTTTAGCGCGCTCGCTTATAACGGAGACCGTCGCATTCGACACGCCGTCGAGGCGCAGAAGCGCCTTCTCGATGGACGCGGCGCAGGCGGCGCAAGACATCCCGCCAACCGCGAGAAGGACCTCCGCCGTCGCAGGCGCAACGTCGCCACTGCGGCGGCTTCCGCCTTCTCCCCCGCTGCCATCGGTCGCGGCGGCTTCCGCGTCGGGGGATGTGAAAGCTACGCCCGCCGCCGCAGAGGTCGGCTCCACGCCGGCGCCGGCGGGACCCAGCTCCGCCTCACGGGAAACGAGCGGAGCGGACGACGATCCGCCCTGAGCTCCGCGCGGCGGCAGACGGCCTTTCGGCGTGAATAACGCGCACTGGAGAAGCTCCAACACGCCCTGCTGGCGGCGACGGCGCGGGGGCGCCGGCGGAGGCGGAGGATCCGCACCGCTTTCCGCCGTCATCATCCCTGCGGCGGCGAGTCTCCGCGCGCGTGTAGTATGAGATTCCGATTCCGCTCTTTTCACTCGACCCTTTTCACTCCGCTCACCTTGCTGCACTCCAGAGTCGTCTCGTGAAGTAGGCGTCTCTCAGTGATGTCAGCTCGATATCGAGTAACTGATGTAGTAGCAGCAGCGGCACTAACACCCATGCACTGGTAGCTGAGGCAAGCTAAAGCCGCCCCGCCGCCGCCGCCGCCACACACGTGCTAAGCACGTGGCGTCTCGTCCGAGTACGAGCTTTTGACCAGTCTCGATCCGAATGGAAAGTTGCGGCAGCGCTTGTGATCGAGGGTACTAACGCTGAATGTGCTTCTTCGAGAAAATTCAAAATGCACTACCAACAAGTGAACGCCCATGCGAGCCTGAGGTATCGTGAAGAAAATGCTAACAACGAAATGAGGGTTTTGTGGGCGCTGGAAGATCTGGTTACTGAGGATATATGCGTAGGTACAAGGGAAATGTGAGAGAGTGAAGGCAGTGTCCGTGAGCTTCATTCATATCAGTGCTTCCGGGAGTGACGCCATTTTCCGGTCTAGCGAGTTTACCCTGTCCTGTAACCTGCCATCGTTGCTTCGCGTACTTCGCAAACATTCTTAGCTCCCCTCGCGTGGCTCCCGCCTGCTTTTGACTTCTGGTTAGGTTACCGGATTTCTCCGGTACTGCGAAATAATTCGGGACTTGCGAACTTGAGAAGGCGGTCTAGTGAAGCACTGCTACCCCGGTAAGCCGCTCTAGGTGATTGTATGGCGGCTTGCTGGCGTGGCTTAGCGTGTGTACGACATCGCACACTCGCGACATGGAAAATGCGGCTGGTTTTACGGTCGCAAGCGATCGCTTGATTGCTTGCTTTGTCTGTCGTCGAGCGCAGGATCCGCGTTACGGGTGTGGGCCGAACCAGCCAGCCAATCACGGAGCCCAGTGCAACGACAAGCCCAATGAGCGAAGGTGACAGCCCAACGAATGTGAAAGGCGCAGCGAGTCATGGACAACGCGGGTCGATAAAACCAAGGGCTGGGGTTAGGTGATATCTTGAGGAGGGTGGTACAGTAGGGAAGGACGATCTGCTGTTGCGACGCGGAGTGGATCTGGATGACCAAAAAGGGTCAAGATAAGGGTCCACTATGAGCAAGAAAAAAACAACTGTGCGAACGAGGAGGGAATGCGGGAAAGGATCGCACGCACTCCTGTTGGCGAGAGAGCGCCACTCCGTGTGCGTCAACGGATTTTCAAGCAGGGCAACCATGTTCTGAGTGTGCGACATTGCACGACCGAATTTACAGATGGTTGCTCAAATCCCGTCGTCTAGAGTCGCCTGGATTACAAGGGAAAAAGGGCAAGTGCTTATGACATAATTTCTATGCCCGTACATTTTCTTCCAACCAGCAAATGTCATAACTGTTATGTGTGATTAGGGCGATTAGATAACTACAGCCCTTGATACCACGCAAGAGACGGTACTGTACAGCCCTTGGTGGTGCTGTGCTGCAAATGAAAGGGAAGAAAAGAAGGGCTGGAAGGGCGCGTTGGTCACGGGAGGGGCTGAAACTGGGGCTAGGTGGCTGCATTTCCCCAGTTTGCTGGTTTCGGGTTCGCCCTTGGAGAGGGCGAGGTTGGTGCGGCGGCGTGTGTTCCCGCGTGTGGTGGTCCGGCTGATGTGGTCGTGTGGTCGGTGTTGCTTCACATGGAAGTGCGCTGGCAGTCGTGTTCCCCACTAGTGAACCTTGACTGCAGGCAACGCCCGCGCAAGCAACGTCAGCCGTACGAGCTTGGTTGAGCCTAGGTTGGTGAACCTGCCACGCTGGCATCAAAACAGCCGTCGATTGGCTCGGCAGGCAGGTTGCTCCTATACAATTGGCCAGATCGTACAACGGATGCAGCAGACTTGTCCAAAGCCCAACGCAACACATTCACCAAGAATCGTACGTGTACAATACATCTCGCAAATGGTCTCAACTTTCAAGGTGGATAGCAGTACGGTACGTCAGCCAGGCACGCACCGCAGTTGAGCTGCGTACGTTACGCATTTCGCACGCGATGCCTCGTTCGCGTACCCACCATTCCATTTGGCAGCTGCCAGAGCTGATGAACTTCGGACGAAGGTTCTGGCAAAAAATGCGTTGTAATGTACATCGAATACACCACTGGGACACGAGGGCCACAAGGCCAATATGGATATAAATAAAATAGAACTAGTTCAGTACATTGATCAAGATCCAAACAGTGAGGACCCGCAGGGTCAACCGAGCTGTGTGATGAATTACAGGTGATCACAAGGTGAAAGCTCCTTGGTGAATATGTTAGCGGTGCTGGCACCTGAAGCCGAATGTACTACACGTGCTTGGCTGGGAAGCTGCAACTCGCGTAGCGGAAAGTATCGAACATGGGTGTGCTTTGTTTCGCCTTCCAATCTAGTTTGCTGACATAGGAGGACAATAGTCATGTTATCAACGAATGGGACAGGGGTAAACTTAGGCAGCTCTTATAAGCTAGTGAGCAAGAACGACAACCAGCAAAGCTTCTAAGCAGCCATAGCACAAATGTAAATTGTTGCCTCGCAGCTGGACAAAGCCATTGACGGACGACGAGCGAGTACATCTCCACGAGACAGCTCCGGCGCCAAGACCGAATCAGCAGCTCTGAGAGGTCAGACTGTTGCCATACTGACAGCTCCATCTATATTATTTGCACTCGCCCATACCTCACGTATCCTTTTAGCATCCTTCCTCGAATTGTTGTGACTAGGAAATACCGATTCAGGCACTAGTCGGCTATTAACAGGGTGTTGCACTAGTTGGCTTGTACATCAGGCATATGGCTTGCACGTGGAGGACGGCAACTAGAGTCACTAGACACATTGACGCTTGGTAGGCCAACGGCATAGAGAGACTCTCCGACCCGCTCAAGGCTTTAGTATTGTCGCCGGAGCTGTCTTGTAGAGGTCGGCTTGTCGTCGTCGCTAGCACAGTCCAGTTACGAGGTAAAGATCTATGCTTGTGCTATGGCTGTTTAGGAGCTTTGCTGGTTGATGTTCTTGCCCACTGACTTATGTGAGACGCCTAGCTTTGCCCCGGTCCTGTTCGCTAATAACAGTATTATGATCCTCGTGTGTCTGGAGCCTACACTGCAGGGCAGAGCAATGCACATCCAAATGCAGTACTTCTTGTTACGTGAGTAGTACAGCACGATCAGGCACGTCTAGTATACTTAACCTGAGGGGCTAACAACGTTGATGTATTCACGAAGGTGCTCCAGCCTTATGATTATTAGCAGCTTTGCATGCAGCTTGGCCTTGTTTCAACAGATTCTCACTTGCTAGTTTCTTGATCTCTAAACCCTTAAACAATTTTTAAGTTTGTCTATACAGTATCAATATGCTCTTTGCCTGCCCTTGTGGCCATTCGAATCAGAGTTTGGGCTAATCGTACCATCGTGAGTTGTACCTCATACTCGGTATTACTCTTGCTGCTTGGCCTTGTGGTAGGTGTGTGATCTAGTAGTGTAGACCTAAGTTGTTTCTCCTCTTCTCGGTATTGCTTCTTTGCCTAGCCTATGCGATTTGTCAAAGTACACAGCTATATTTCAAGTGTTTAGGTTGATTACGGTAGGCTAGCTAAGGATGTGCATGTTTTAGGTTACTACATGCACCTACTCTGTATGATCAATGTAATCTGTTGTTCTCATTCTATAGTTTGACTCGGTTGTGCAATTTAAAGCCCGCGGCCCAAATTGCGGACCGCGCGGGTCAAGTTTTTAAAACTTGACGAAGTTGGTTCTGCAAGCTTTTGAAAAGAAGCGCGGCTGCAATTTGGGACTTTCGGGTCTCACACACTCACACCAGTGTAAACACTAGGGGCTGGCTGGGTTTGGCGAAAAAAACGACTTGAACGAAATCAGTAACGCTCGCCAAAACCCAACCCAGTAAAACTCCCCTCCCGTCAACTTTTTAAAACATGTGCAATTTGGGCTGCCGGCTTTAAGGGTTGCGCTTGAGAGATATTCTTTTTTAGACGTTTCGCTAATGATTGGATAAGCATCAGACTCTTGTCGCTTGACTATACTATGCATTCTTAATAAGAAACTAATTTTTGTATGTGTGTGTGTGTGTGTGAGAGAGAGAGAGAGAGAGAGAGAGAGAGAGAGAGAGAGAGAGAGAGAGAGAGAGAGAGAGAGAGGGACGGAGACAGAGAGAGAGAGTATGCGTGCGTGTGCGTCCGCATCTACGTATATGCGTGTGCGTGCATGTGTGTGGGTCTCTTGATTGTTTCTGTATGTGTGTGTGTGTGTGTATGTGTGTGTATCTGTGTATGTGTGTATATATGTGTGTGTGTGTATTTGTATGTGTTTGTGTGTGTGTGTGTGTGTGTGTGTGTGTGTGTGTGTGTGTGTGTGTGTGTGTGTGTGTGTGTGTGTGTGTGTGTGTGTGTGTGTGTGGTGTGTGTGTGTGTGTGTGTGTGTGTGTGTGTGTGTGTGTGTGTGTGTGTGTGTGTGTGTGTGTGTGTATGTGCGCGTTTGAACGATCTGAGATACCCCCATATGTAGTAAAACCACAACCAATGATCGTCGCCCTGATCTTTTACCAATGTAGACTTCTGCACTCAGGGTGCATTCCAGTGAGTCGCGCCATCGCGTCACAAACAGAGAATGTACCGCGACGTAGGGCGACAGATTGGCAGGTACAGTAGGACACTTTTCATTGGCTGTGATCAAAGATAACTGTACAGTTGTGTGGATTTGATTGGGTGACAAGTACACCCGTTTTTTAAACCTCTGTGCAGGGCCGCGGTTTAGATGCGCAGGGATTTTTATTTCTCGCGAAATTGGCATTTTCGGGTGCCCAAGTGCATGTGGTCGTGTCGGGCATTTCGAGTCGCGTGCGATTTTCTATCAATGACGGGTCGTTTCGCAGTTCGTCAGCGACGTCAGCGCGTTTCACGCTGACCAATAAAAAATACAGTAGAAGTCGCTGAAAGGCGAATCTCATTTGGGACACAGCAAAGTTTATGTTGTTTTTGGGTGTCACAAAGTGATTGAGGCACAAGTGTCCCCACAGGAATACACCCTAAAAACAAAACGGGATGCGGTCGAAACCTCAAGCAGCCCTCGCGTGACCAGCAAAACCACTCTCAAATCACGTCGCCTGGCCAGCAAGCCGTCTGGCATCCCGATCCAGCTCGTTCCCGCATAACGAGTGATCCGCGTATGCTAATTTGTAATGCGATTATAAGCATGGCGTGAGGCGAAAAGCACGAATTCTCACTCGAAACTGACGTGCGAGCGCAAGCGGAAGAGGACGCTGCGGCGGCGGAACGGGGGCAGTTCCCGCCGAACCGCTTTTCGCGGAAGCGGAGTGAAAGCAAATTAATGCGCGGACGGGGTTTGCACGGACACGGGGTGCGCCAATTAAGTATGCGCGGGCCGAGTATCTGGGTGTTCGCTCGCCTTTGAGGCGCCTCATAGGACCGAGTTTGCGCCGACAGGGTGTGCGCGGGCATGGCGCGGGCGTCGGATCCGCGGACGACCGGCGGAAGCGAGTCGAGTGACGAGGAGGGGGAAGGAGCGGGGGGATTAATGGGGCCTTTGGGGAGAATAGGCCTAGGGGAAGAGGGGGAGGACGAGAGCTCCGCGGAAGATAGAGAGGATACGGGGGGCGCGGAGGCAGCGGAAGGCGCGGAGGTCGCGAAGGAGGGTCGCAGGCGGCGGAACGCGAGGGGCGGCGGAGCGGGCGTGGGCCCCGTCGCGCCTCCGCCAAGCGCCATGCGCGAGGGCGGGGGGGATGGGCGGCGGAAGGAGGGGGAAGCGGCGGAAGGAAGCGGGGGGTTTCATGGAGAGGCGCTGTCAGAGAGCGGGGAGGAAGGAGAGGGGAACCGGGAGGGGAGCGGGGAGGGGGAGCGGGGAGGAGGGGAGGGGGAGGGGGAAGGGGGAATGCGCGGAGGAGTGGTGCATGTGGGTTACCAGCCCTTGAACAGGTACGAACTATCCGCGCATCCCCTAAACATATTCGTGGTTTTCCAGCCCTTAAACCGCTCTTAAACCCTTTCAACCATTTCGAAACCCTTTCTCCCCTGCAGCTCTATCCCCCCTCTGCTTGCGCGCCAAGCGCCCTCCCGAGCCCTCTCCTTCCACCTGGCTTGCACTGCATACCCCTCGTCGCTTCTGTACCTTTCCCTTTCCTTTCCTTGTTTTCCCTCTCCTTTCGCCTCTTTCCCTCCCAGCTCTATCCACCCTCTCCTCGTGCGCCAGGTGCCTCACAGAGCATCTTCTTCAGGCTCCCTTTTATTCCCCCCCTCGTGCTCTTTACTCTTCTCTCTATTCCCCTTCCCTACCTCTCCCCTGCAGCGCCATCCCCCCTCTGCTCGTGCGCCAGGTGCCTTCCCAAGGCCTCTCCTTCCAGCTCTGGCCTGCTGCTGAAGCGCTCTGCCACTTCCTGGAAGCTTCCTTCGGACCCTGCCCCAGTCAATCCCCCCTTGCACAGCATCGACAAGAGCAGCAGGCGCAGCAAAAGCAAGTGCGGCAGCCGCAGGAGCAGCAACAGGAGCAGAACGAGCAGAAGCAGCAACAGCAGGCGCAGCAGCAGCGGGAGCAGAAGCAGGAACAGCAGCAGCGACAGGTGGGGGAGGAGACAGATACAGAGACAGGGACAGAGGAGCCTCACTTACAGGAGGGTGAAGTCGAGAAGGAGCAGAGGGAACAAAACACAGGTAGCAAGAAAGGGCGCTATCGGCAACTCAAGCACGATCAGCGGGCCAACACAGAACCCAAGTTCCTGTCACCGCTGCTGCAGCAAATTCAGAAGCAGAGGCGAGAGAAGCAGGGAGAGTGCGGTCTGCAGGGGTTGAGAGTGGTGGAGCTGGGTGCAGGGACGGGTCTGGCTGGTATGATGGCAGCGGCACTAGGTGCGAAGCAGGTGGTTCTTACAGACCTACCCCATGTGCTGCCGAACCTTCAGAAAAACGTGCAGCTCAATGCAGGTTCGTTTGAGCCGAAGCAAAAGGCACGGCAGGTGAATGCTACGGGCCTACCCCGTGTGATACCGAACGAGCAGGGGATCGCGGAGGTGAGCTCAGGTGGCAGGAGTGGTAATGGTGGTGGTGACATGGATAGTGGCGCATCGGAGTACGATCATGAGGGGGAAGAAAGGGTGGATGTACAGGGAGAAAGAGTGGAGGTGCGGGTGTTGCGATGGGGTGAGCCAGAGGATATTGCAGTGCTTGAAAAGGAATACAGGATGGGCCAACGGTGCACTGAACCGTTGCCAGGTTCGGATGGGCTGGATACTAATGTGCCGCACCTGGAGGTGTGGGCTTCGGAGGTGCGGGATTTGGAGAAGCGGAGTTTGGATTCTTCTGCGCCGCTGTTTGACGTTGTTTTGGGTGCGGATATTGTGTATTACGACACTCTCTATGAGCCGCTCGCAAAGACGCTCTTGTTGTTAGCAGGCAAGGCGCAGGTTCAAGGGCGGGGTACTGGAAGTGGTCGACAGTGTGTGGTTTTGCTTGCTCATATGAGGCGGTGGAAGAAAGATAGCAAGTTTTTCCGAATGGTGGGGAAGCATTTTCATGTGAATCTGGTGTATGAGCATCCGGCTCCTGAGGGGTGTCGCAGCGGCGTGAAGGTTTACGAGCTTGTGCCATTGTGATTCTTATTGGTTTAAGTACGTGTGGCGTTGCACCTTCTCCAACCAACCAATAGTCGAACAGGTTACGAGATGATTAAAAATAATTTATAGTTACACTTCAACACAATGGATGCATCTCATAAACATAACAAAGTTGAGAGGTGTAGACGACATGCCCATTCCCCAGTAACTTCCAGCTTTCTCCCTGTCAGCTCGACCACATTCAGCTGACTGACATGTGCCATCAACTGCCTCATGCCCCTGGCGTGTGCCCCTCGGCTCGGCAAGAACACACGGAATGAGGAAGGGAATCTCCGTACAAACAAATTTCACAGCGTCGAAAGAGTTGTTTCTTCATGACATGATGCTTTGAAGCCTTCTCTTCGAGCTTGCTCTTTCCACGCACACATCAGCTCCCACGATCTTTAGCTAGATTACCTGACTCGCTTCACTTTCAACAAAGCATCTTTCATTCTACCGCTTTGGTTTCGTACGGGAGATTACAGTGGCTCGGACTGCTGTTCCGATTTGCGCGCTGGAATTTGCGTAGAAATGGCGAGTGCCTTCGTAGCCATGTTTACGCAAGAAGGAGCTTTCGCACGGCTGCTCCAGTTCGCAATATTACCCGTCGCCAAAGTTCTCATCATGTGCTCTTTAGGCCTACTTATGGCTACAGACTACGTCGGAATCCTCTCAGCAGAGAACCGAAAGATCCTAAGCAAGGTCTGGTCGTGCCTCATCTTCTCTTCATATCAGATCAAGGACCAGGCCACGTGCTGTTTCATTCTTTCTGTAGCACCCAGATCTTTTACCTACGGTCAGGTGATACCAAATTCTTAACGCGACTGTATTGTTGGATGCGTGTGAGCAGCTTGTCTTCACGCTCTTTCTTCCATGCCTGATCTTCACGCAGTTGGGTGCAGCCGTGACGTGGCAAAAGCTCACGGAGTGGTAATATCATGACAGGCGACGACGATCCGTTGCAAATACTATACCATTCTGGCTGGTACGATGTCCCTTAATCATGCTATTTTCCCCTGTGCAGGTGGTTTATTCCAGTGAATGTGTTTCTTGGTGCTGTTGTGGGATGCACCATAGGCCTGATCGTGGCTCTAATCATCAGGCCGCCCCCTCAATACTTCAAGTTTACCATCGTCATGATTGGCATAGGTGAGTATCTGATTGTCCCTCTTATTAATAGTCTTTTTTGTGGGCCCCTTCCATGACATCGTGTGAGGATCGTGTCTTTATGAGCGACACGTTCTTTGTTTTTTACTCCAGGGAACATCGGGAATATCCCACTGGTTCTGATCGGCGCAATTTGTAGGGAGAAGACTAATCCCTTTGGCACGCCGACCGTGTGTAACGAGTCAGGAGTCGCATACATCTCGTTTGGGCAGTGGGTAAGTTGGAAAGAATCGTCCGTCAGATTTGCAGGCTTGCAGATTTTCTCACCACGGCTAAGCTGGAGTGGTGATCTCTGCGATTCTTCTGTGCAGGTTGGAGCTCTAATCGTTTACACCTTCGTGTATGCTATGCTCGCTCCACCAAAAGATGCTGAGAAGCTTGAAACCACCACCAGCGGCGACCAAAGTGCTTACAGCCAGCTTCCTGCAAACGCGACTCAAGAGGCAGAGAGTAAACCTGACTTTGACGGAAGTGGCATTCAGGAGGTGAAACCTGATGAGGGGAAACTTTTGGAAAAAAGTGCTGACTTATCAGACGGATTTCCTCAGACCAGCTTCTTGAGAGCATCCAATTCGCAGGTGTGGGCTCTACGTCGATTCTTATTCCTTGGGTGATGGCCTTGGTTCTTTAATGTTTAGCGAGCATGTTTTCTGTGTGCAGCGCCTCAAGATAATATGGACAGTCATGGAGAAGCTTCACATTATTGATATTTTCCAACCACCGGTGGTGGCATCTGTGAGTCCAGTTGTCTACCTATCATCACCACCTTCATTCAACAGCTACATGTCCGTTTGCGATTCTTGTATATTCTCTTCACACACGTAGCACTTCTTTTTGCCCTTCCATAACAATCTTGTGTTCCTCTGTTGCTCCCCATGCATGCTTGGAACAGCTGCTGGCTTTGATTGTAGGAGCGACCCCACAGCTCAAAGCCATCTTTTTCAACCCTCATTCACCACTACTGTTTCTCCAAGACAGCCTTAACATCTGCGGGTAAGGACATGGAAGGCACATTTCGTTAATATGTTTGCAAGGCTTGGAATACAGAGTATCTTTTTTTTTCTTCTTCTTCTTTTTTTTTTCTGAAGACGCGCTGATGCAGCCTCTGATGATGGTTGCAGGGGTGCAATGGTTCCGTGCGTTATGCTTGTACTTGGTGGAAATCTTGTGAAGGGTGAGTTCTTCGCTACCAGGGGATGCTTCTCTTTGTTGTATTCATCACTGTTTCTATCATTATTCATCACTTTTTTTATAACTCTTTCTCCCTTGATGTTGTCCAACTGCTCACGCTGCAGGTCCTGGAAGTTCAGAGCTTGGAGTTCGCACTACTGTTGCAATCACGCTTGTGCGCCTTCTCATTATACCAGCATCTGGATTGATGCTGGTTCAGACTGCCAAGTCTTTGGGGTATGAACCGAATAAGTTGATTTACATTTTTGTCAATCTGGATCATTGGATGCAGTTAAATCCTACTTCGCTATCCTGCTGTTCCTTTCAGGTTCTTCCCAAAGGACGACTTGATGTTCAATTTTGTGCTGCTGCTACAGCATACCATGCCAACTTCAATTCTCGCAGGTACATCATAGTAGTTCTTTGTCTGCTGCATGCTTAAAACCAGGGTGCACATTCTTCTGAACGGGATTTCAAGGTTTACCTTTGATGTCCCGGTTACTTGGTCCGCGGTGCCAGTGTTTCCCCCTTCCTCCCCAATTTTGTTTCACCCCCTCCCTGCCATTCTGTTTCACCTTCTCCCGCCATTTTGTTACTCCACCCCATCCCTCCATCTCATTTCTTTCCGAGCCCACTATTGTTGCCCTCCCCTCATCCCTTCCCGCCAGCTGGATTGCTGTTCTATTGCTGCTTATCTAACGTTATTTCACCGAATTGCCCTTCCAAAATCTAGTCCGAGCCACGTTAAATGTGTACCGCGGTTTTAACTGTGTCGTTGCCCTAATTTATTGTACTGTATCCATGTTTGTCAGGTGCGGTTGCAACACTTCGTGGCCATGGAGAAAAGGAGGCATCGGCCATTCTATTTTGGGAGCACATTTTCTCAATATGCACAATGGCATTCTGGTTGACAGTTTATTTGAGCTTTTTGAAGTAAAAAAAGCTGTGTTTCATGTAAATATGAAGGCTGCAACCTTCAAGGTTTTCCCTTATCGTTGCCAAAGTTACTGTCCAGGTTGCTCTCTTTTCTACTTGTAGTAGCGTGAGACCATAACGGAGATGAGTGCATGTGCAGGGTGGTGGTGGGGACCACTTGATCAGTTTCTGCTTCCTGCATGCACCTCTTGGCCCGTTAGTGCTGCTTGATCGTAGTTTGGGCGTGTCCAGCGCGTACATTTCGGGGAATTTAGTACCTTCTCACGCCTCGCAGTTCAAAAACACTCATTGTACCGTCATCGCCCGGATATAAGACATATATGTCTTATCTCGTACACGGGCAAAAATGCTTGAGTTATCTTGTAAACGGGATGGTTTAGGGTGTCTTATAAGTCTTATAAATGGAAACTTTTTAAACTACTTAGAAATATTTTCCGTACTTCTTGAAAAAGAGTTCCTCATAATGAGTGTGGATGTTGCGAAGGTACCACTTCGGCAAACACTGCCCGGGTCGCCACGTCATGGAGAACACATGGAGAGGCAAATTTGGTAGGTCCTGGGTCAGCGCGTGGAAGAATTCGCGCTTCGCAAGGGTAAAAATGTACGCGTTATTTCAACTTTCGCTATAATATATTGAAGTTTCGATTATAAGACATATATGTCTTATCTCGTACACACAAATAGGTGTCTTATAATGAGGCTAGCCTGTTTATAAGAGACACCCGTATAGTAGACAACCCCTGTCTACTATTCAACACTGTCTTATATCCGGGCGTTTACGGTACCTAAAAACAAATCCGGGGTGGGTCGAGTCCATAATGGCTGCGCATTCGAGTGCGCGGAATACCCGCCCCCGCGCAAATTTCTACAGTGCTCCGATGTTAGAATAGTAGGCTTAGGAGAAATTAGGTTTTAGGAAGAGAGAGGATGTTTGGCCAAGCAAGAAGGGGTTTGACTATGGAGAGAGTTACAAGAAATAGGGCAAGGGAAGGTGGCCAAGGGGGGTATACCACCAACAATGAAATAGATACTACACTAACTAAGCTAATATGCAGTTATACATAGAAATACAATTTCTGACATCCGAGCGCATGGAAACCGCGTTAACTTGTTCCCTCGTTCGCTCACGAATTCTCGCGCAAGCGAAATTTTCACTCTTGAGCGAAAATTACTGTGGTGGGAAGGACGCAATTCTGTACCCTAGTTCGCGCACATGCTGATTCCAGTAACGTGAGTCAGACGACTCGATGTACGTGCAGGGGTTGTGCCGTCTCGTGAACAAAAACTGATCGTGACTATAATTTCTGTAAAAGGCAGTGTTACAGCCCAAATGTGGTAACCGAGCGGGTTTATGAGCTGTAAATGTACGCGCTGGACATCCCCTTAGGGGGTGTCTAGTAGTGTCCGTGGCTTCTGCTCTTTCCTTGCTGATAAGTTTGTTTGGTTCACCGGCCAATTTTGTTTTCGCGCATGACCGCGCTGAAACGCTACGCACCGAAGCAAAGACGAGACACGTGCAGCGCGAACGAACAAACTGAACACGGCTTCAGAAAGGCCTTAGACTGGAGGGGTTTTGCTGCGTGTGCGAGCTTTGCAGCTGCATTGTAGGATGACTACCGATTGACGCTTCGATTGCAGAGACGGAGACACAGCTGGCCTGAACAACAGGACACGACAGCAGAAGCTGTCTGTGCCTGCGTGGCTGCATGGACGTTTGCCTGCTCTCCTGTCTCAGCCGTAATTGTCAATGAGATTCAGGAACCCATTACTTCTCTAGCCTCTTGACGTAAAACCAACGGCGGGATTCGCTCTTTCGCTTCAGTTCCGCGGCTACAGACCGCTTATGTTTCACGTGCCGACGTGTTCTTGAGTCCGCGATCGCTGTGCGAATAATTGCCTCCTAATCTCGTCGGTAGCACTCTCATTCCAGGTCACTGACCGACAGAAGCTAGACTGTTAAGGGCGCCGGTATTACGCGTCGCTCTATTAGGTGCCTAACACCAGTTAAGAAATTCTGCAGTAAGAGGCATTCCAGGAGGCCTGTCCATCCGTTACTGCTTCCAGCATCCTCAGTCTATCCTGCTTTCGCATTTCTTTCGCTCGGTTCAGGTCCGTCCTTTCACCAAGCTTCGCCTGTAGCAATCGCCAGTCACCAGTGAGAAGTCGCCAATCGCCTGCTTCAATCGCCAATCACACTCTTCGGTCGTAAAAGTCGCTTCTAGTCGCCGCCGCTGTCGCACGCCATGACCCCAGGCCTGATCAACCCAAACCCGAAGCTTCATGAGCGGAAAGCACGGACTGTCACGGAGGCGCGTCCTCCGGTGGCGGAAGGGGAGAGGGAATTAATTGACGCTGCCGAGATTTTTGATATCCTCCTCAAGAAGCCATCTACTCCCTTATCTTTTATGGGAATTATATTCGGAAGCGTAAATTACCATTTATTCTGTATCATTTGGCTTTGTTTTTTCGTTTCGTTTTTATGCTCTCCCAAGCACCCTCTATCAAGATTCGCACTGTATTGCTTCTCACCTGACCTGGCGATCAGTGTGCTCCTTAACCCGCTCCTTTCTTTCCCCTCGCTCCTGTCCTCCCTATGCCGGGCTCTTCCTCCCTATGCCGGGCTCTTCCTCCCTATCCGGCCGCCACTTTCCTCTTCGGCCTCCTCTTTCCTTTCCGGGTTCCTCGCCTTTCCCTTATGAACTCCGTTGCGCACTCGTTGTCTCTCGCGGCTCTCCGGATTCGTGTCTGTGCTCTCCTCGCCTCCCGTCCCCTCCCCTCCCCTCTGCTTTCTTCCCCTCCTATCCTCTTCCTCCCCTCCCCTCCTCTCCCTCCCTCCCCTCCCCTCCCTCCCTCCCTTCTCTCCTCCGCTCGCCCCCCTCTCCTCTCCCCTCCCCTCCCCCCTCTCCTTGCCATGCCTCTCCTCGCCGCTCATTATTGGTGCTTTGTTTCGCCTGACCGCCAGCACAGCACATCCGCGATATAAGCGACCCCGAGCACCCGTACTCGTTAGAGCAGCTGGACGTGGTGAACGAGGAGAACATCGAGTGCGACGACGCAGGCAGCCACATCACGTACGTACGTGCGTGCATGCGTGTAGTGCACTGGTTGGCAGCGCTGCACGTGTGTGTCAGTCAGTCGTTGGTTTCATGTCACAGGTGTGTCATGTCACAGGTGTGTCATGTCACAGGTGTGTCATGTCACAGGTGTGTCATGTCACACGTGTCACAGTTGGGACAAGTCCGTTGGAGCAGCTGGACGTGATTGGCTGGAAATCACCAAGTGCAACGACACAGACAGCTGCCACGTCACGTGTGTGTGGTACATACAGAGTGTGGATATTCTGAGTAGTATATTGAGCCTGAATAGCCGGTACTACTCCAGATGGGTTCAGGCCCTGAATCTCTACCATTCATGCATATCATGTAACATTACCTCTTCTCAAAATACCTCTTAACCCCACCCAACCCATCGCTTACCCACGTGATGGTACCACTCGCTCACTTTACTCCCCGCCTTCCTGCCTTTCGCCCTCCTCTCCCCTTTCCCCCCTCCCCCCATCCCTCTTTCCTGTCCCCTTCCAATTTCTCCGACGCTGCTGCTTTTCTCCCGCGTCCCTCTATCCCTTGATCTGCTCATCTGCTCATCCACTCTCCTCCCTTTCCTTCTTTCCTTGCGCTATTCACTGCGCAGCGTTCGCTTTACCCCTACAGTGCAGCACTGTAGCATGGCAACCCTCATCGGCCTCTCCATACGAGTCAAGCTCATGAGATGCCTGCCCCGAAGATTCAAGGCAAGTCGGGGGAGTTGAGAGCGGTGGAGAGGGTTTGGCGAGGTTTCGGGAGGGTTTAGTGCGCCTTGTTTAGGTCTCTGTTGCAGAATTATTGAATTGCCGTGGGCCATGGTTTGTCGAAACAGCATGGACTATGATTCTCCGAATCACCATGGGCTCGCATCAGCCTGCTTTTGTCAGCATGTTTCCTGCTTGTATCCCTGGCTGCTTTTTGAGCCAGTTTCTTTTGTTTTATCTATTCAATTAATTTGATCTGGTCCAAGTTTAGCGAATCAACCCATATGGTTTATCTTGCCTGTTCTCAGATGTGGTTACCACATTGCTGTCGCCACATTCATGCATGTAGTTACCCTACCACCCGCCTTCTTTTCTCACGTTAACAGGTCGACATTCGGCTATCTCCAGGGTCTCACGCTTCGGAAGCAGAAGGTGCGCATGCCAAATACCCCTGTGTTGAGCCACAGGCTGAGACACAAGGCTATAGTCTACGGCTGAGATGTCATTGGCTGAAATCGAGGGCTTATTAGGAAGGGCCACATGTGTGGCTCGGCCCGAGCCACAGGGGCTGCTATGGCCCATGACCCATGGCAGCTGACGCGCTCCGCACAGCTCAAGGGTTCCTCATTGGCGTATATTTTCTAGGCGCCTAAGAAATAGACGCTCCGCACAGCACAGCGGCCGCTCATTGGCGTGTTTTGAACGCACGAGTGCAGCATGCAGCTTGGCGAGCCACCTTGAGTGAATCGCGAGTCAGAGGAGATGGGCTGCTCCAGCTGATCCCTCATCCTGTTGCTCTCGTCAAGCTGATGCTGACTCATAAGGCTCCATGCATGTTCGCTGGTCTTCACTAGCTCGTTTTGAGAGAACGCTTCTGTTGATAGTACTGTTGCTTCCGTTTGTGGTTAACTCCTTTGTGTTTTCCTGCTGTCTGTGCCGGCCTGTCTGCTTCCTTAAACCTCATTCGCCTCTTCGTCCCCTCCCCGGTATCGGCCCCTCTCCGCCCGTGCGCTCCCCCTGCCCTCTCTGCTCTATGCCATGCAGTGAACAAGCAGCTGAATGACAAGGAGAGGGTAGCAGCAGCTTTCGAGAACCCTATCATGTGTTTTTGGCCCCTTGACACTCATCTGCCGCTCCACCTCCTCCCCTACGCTCATCTACCTCATGCCATGCAGTGAACGCGCAGCTGAATGACAAGGAGAGGGTAGCAGCAGCTCTTGAGAACCCCACCTGTGTTCGGAGTCTTTTCAAACCTCATTGCCTTCTCACGTACTCATTCCCTCCCCTCTCCCTCCCCCCCTCTTGCCTGTCTACCTCATGCCATGCAGTGAACAAGCAGCTGAATGACAAGGAGAGAGTAGCAGCAGCTCTTGAGAACCCTAACCTGTCAGACATGGTTGATCGCTGCCTTGCCCCTTCCATGTGATGTCATGTGTACTCTATGGTACATCTCTTGTTGAGGCAAGTACTGTATAAGAGATCTGTAAACTAGCAATCAAACATGGAACTGTAGACCGGTGCCTTGCCACTTCCATGTGATGTTATGTGGTGTGCTCATGATCTCATGTGTGGTGTATCCTGTTTTCTTGATAGAGTGTTTATGATTGACATGACTAACCGATGCCATCAAAACTATATAACATGACTGCTATACTGATTGGTGCAACAGCAACAACAAAAGTGGAACTAAAATACTGCAGCAGAGCAGACTCAAATTACTCAATAGAACTACAGTAACATCCTACATACCGTAACAGGGCAAGCAAAAATGGCAACACGTTGTGTATGTTGTGTGGGCTGACTCAGAACAGAACCACACCCTAAAACTCTTCCCTTGGAACATTCCTGTTACGGTACTGGTACTTGTCAGCAAGCAGTTCTGAGGCGTGCCCATCATGGTAAGTAGTCACACACCCACATTAGAGTATGGTATCTACAAAGAATTTGATCACTCATCAATCAACCAAAGCTTCATACTCCTGAAGCATTTCGCCTTGTGCATGCTCTCCATGCCACAGTTGTTATGCACCGCAACCAACCGCTCTCGCTGCGCCTCAAACCACTCCCGATTCCCCACCGCCAACCACCCAGGAGGAAACAGCAGTACCGGTAACACCCCAACCGAAGCTCCGTCTTTCTGACTCTCCTCCTTCACCATACGCGCTATGGCTCGGTTCATACAAGCCTGCAGCCCTGTGGTTCGCAGCTTCCCAAACCTGAACCGGAGGCTCGGTCCCGAACCCAAACCTCCGCTGCTGCTACCGCTGCTGGTGGAGGCTTCTTGCGGGCCTGCCCCAATCTCTGCTGCTTTTCTCCTGTGGTTGGAAAAGGCTTGCTTGGCCCAATCTAAAGTGAAATTCTTAGTGGGTGCGGACGGGCGGAGGGCTATTAGCCAGACTGATAGAAAACCCAGCTGCTGCTGGGAAAGCGGTGCGGTGGTGGTAGCAACAGCAGCAGCAGCAGCTGCGGTGGCGGCGGCAGCAGAAGGATTGGCAGAGTCAGAGGTTGGAGTAGGAGAGGAGGAGGTGGGGGAGGCAGAGGTAGGGAGGAGCGCGAGAGACAAAGAGGGGGAGGAGGAAGAGTAGGAGGAGGTGGTTGTGGTGATGAGTGATGGGGATTGGTCTCGGAAGGATGGAAGAACGAGGTTGAAATCAGGGGAGAAGAAGGGGAAGGGGTCTTTCAACCATACGGTGCTGACATCACTGCATGGGAGGGAAGGGAAGGGAGGGGAGGCATGATAGGAACCCGGTGAGGAAGGCAGGAGGTAGAAGCCAGAGAAAGGCAGACACATTTAGAAACACAAAAAAGGGGATGAGGGATGGGGATTGGTCTCGGAAGGAAGGAAGGAAGGAAGTATGAGGTTATAGTCTGGGGAGAAGAAGAGGAAGGGGTCTTTCAACCATACGGTGCTGACATCACTGCATGGGAGGGAAGGGAAGGGGCGGTATGAGAGGAACCAGGAAAGGAAGACAGAGAGGAAGATAGACAGACGGAGGGAAACATTGAAGGACAGGAGGTAGGACACAGAGAAAGGCACAAAGGAAGAGAAAGAAGGAACAGAGTTAAATCCAAAGACGGAACAGAGTTGAATAAGAATCAACAAAAGCAACAAACGTTGACCGGGGGAAGATGGTGTGGGAAGCCTAGGGATTTACTCGAACGCTTTGTGAGTCGAATCGAATGAATCTGAAACTACCGCAGATCAAAGGGCATGGAATGAAACGTGGTATTGAGAGGGAAAACTTGAGAGTATGAACACTCCGCCATGATTGCTGTACATGCTTTCCATCCAATGCCTGATTGCAAGCACAGTGCAAGCCGACATGACTGCTGGAAGGGCCAAGCACACCCGAGATGCACAGGCAGGAGGGAGGTGGGACACCAACCATACCGCACTGCATCAAACCACTCTTTCACCGCATCAAACCGCATCGAACCGCGTCGTACCTGATGATGGTGCCCTGCTCTGCCTGCATGAGCTGAGCTGCCAGGAGGGCTGGAAGGGCCGAGCACACCCGAGACGCATTGGCGGAGGGGACTTGGGCAGGGAAGGGGAGGAGATGGTTGCTGAACCCTGGGATAGACGATGCTACGTCCTGGAGTGGAGTGGAGAGTGTATGAAGAAAAAGGGGAAACGAACAAGGAAAGAGGCAGGGAGATTTGGGGAACCGGAAAGGGAGGAGATGGTTGCTGAAGGCAGGTATTGACGATGCTACGTCCTGGAATGGTGGAACGAGCAACGGGGGGATAGGAGCGATAGGGGAAATAGGGGGAGGGAACAAGGTTAGAGGCAGGAGGGAATAAGGTGTTAGTGAATGGGTGAAGGGGGAGGAGGTGGTTGCTGAATCCAGGGATTGACAATGCCACAGCCTGGAGTGCGAAAGGGGCGAGATGCACACAGAGAGGGAAAGAGCTGGGACAGTGAGGAAAGAGAAGGTGGCTGGTAAGAAAGGGCAGCGGAGCGGAAGGGGAAAGGGAGGTTGCTGAATCCAGGTGGTGTGAAGTGAACAGAGGAAGGTGGGGTGGTTAACAGCTTGACTCCACTCGCAGACCTCCTCCGCTCAGCTCAATCACAAGCCACACTGTTAATCACAGTCAATAACGATGCAGAGCAAACTGGCAGAACGAACAACACAGGCAAGCCAGCTCACCTCCTCTGCCACTGCAGCCACAAATCGCCCGCCAAACCCAAGCAGCGAGATGCCCTTGAGCCAGTTCTGAAACAGGTCGCCCTCCCCTTCACACACCACCACCACTATCACCCACCCGTCCCCCTCCACCCGCCGCGCCTTCCTAGCAACTTCCACGAGATACTCCTTAAGCCATCCCTCTCCTTCAAAGTCTATAGGCAATGCTTCTATCTCCTTCCTCGCTTCCTCCTTCCTCCCCTCCCCCACCCTCCAGAACCCCGCTTGCTGCAACCTCTCCCTTTTCGCATCTTTCCCAGCTATGTAATTCGCATGGATGGTAACCGCCCGGGGCTTTAACGTCTCAAACCTTGTCCAGTTATACGTCATAACGTGCCCGGAAAGGAATTTATTGGGCGGCAGGACCCCGATTTTAGGCGCAATAACTTTCCCATCCACTATGTTTTTTTCCATCTGCCCAATCACCACTTGCATCTGATCCTGGTCTATTCCCCCAGATCGCCCTGTTTTCGCCATCCGAAACGCCCAATCCGCGATGAAAGCCTTAGCGCCAGGTGTGGGACGAACGTAGAGGAAACAGCTACAGTAGATCTTATTTCCGGATAGTAGCTTAAAGGCTCGCATGCACTTGATGCATTAACGAGTACGCTTTCATCCAGAGTCAAGTAGACATCAAAATCCTCCTCCTCTCCCCTTCCACCTGCTCCTCCTGCTCCTTCTGCTCCTCCTGCTGCTGCCCCGATTGCTGCTGCTGCTGTTGCTGCTGTGCCCCCTCCTCCCCTTTCCCCTGACTTCCTTCCTGAGCCACTTTATTCTCCTGCTCCTCTTGCAACTGCCGCTTTTGCCGCCCTTCCTCCTCCCTCTCTGTCCCTGCATCATCTGATACTTCCTCTCCCCTTCCACCGGACTTCCCTGCTCCTCTTCTCCTCCTTCTGCCGTTGCTCCTACCTCCCCCACACCCCCTTCTCCCCCAGCATCTGATTCCACATCCCCTGCAACGTCACTTAGATCTCCCACATCACCCAAATCACTTGCTGCTTCTGCTGCTTCTCCTTCTGCTGCTCCTGCTTTTCTTTTTGCTCTTGCTGCTCTTGCTGCTCCGGCTGCTTCTGCTGCTCCTGCTGCCTCTGCTTTCTTTCGTGCCTTCGCCTTGGCCTTTGCCTTTGCCTCAGCTTCTGCCTTTTGCTTTCTCCTCTAATTTCGCCTTTGCTTCTGCTTCTGCCCTTGCTTGTTCCTCTAATCTTGCCTTTTCTTTCGCCGCCAATTCAGCTTTCCGTTTTTTTCGACCTTCGCTCTCGCAATCCCTACACTCCCCTCCGCTGTAAAAAACGGAATAGGGTTCTGAGCCCACGCTATATCTATATCGCTGTAAAAAACATTAAAGCCGAAGCACAGTAGGTGTAGAATGTACACCGCACGATGCGATGCGACTTTGTGAAAACCAGCATCCCCGTAGAAATGCGCTGACTCAAAATTACTAATTTTTCTCTTCTTGCCCGAACTGCCCTGAAACGGTGCCTATAACGGGGTGAAGGGAAGTTTGGGGCCGGTGGAAGGTGGGAGGGAAGGAGAGGGGGAGGGAGGAGGGAGGAGGGGGGGGGGGAGAGAGGAACGAGGAAGTTGAGGTGAAAATTGAGACGTGTGTGTACAGAGGGAGCACAGGGAGAAAGAGGAAGGTGGGTTTGGCAAGGATACATACACCTGTTCCCCCGCCCAGCCCACCCACCCATCCGCCCACTTTTTGGTGGCGAAGGAAAGGGGAAGAGAGCGCTATAGCGGAGAAATGATCACGAGAAAAAGGCCAGGATTTGGGAGGTTTCAGGAGGAGGAAAATAACTGTCTGCTCTCATAAGGACGTTTTAGATAATAACCCTGCATTCCAGTACACAGACAATAGGCACGGCACACACCACACCTCAGTGCATGAGGAAACCCAGTCCCCAGTGCTATACGCACCTGGCCCGGCCATTTGCTGGTGGCGAAGGCTAGGGCTGTCTGGTCCGCAGCAAATATGATGAAATGGCCGCCCACCCCACCGCCTGCACGTGCCATGCCAGTTCTCCAGCATATCGTTGTA